>BLSH010427350.1:28536-40113 GCA_018402905.1 Glandirana rugosa | reverse complement strand
CGACATATACTGTATGAGAACTGGTGACATGAGAAGTACGAGATAAAATATGATGTATGAAAACTGGTTTCACAAATAACAGAGTCGTCCAAAGCCAACAATCTATCAGTGTCTGATACAATTGCATAAAATCTGATAATTGTGGTTTTCTAGTCTGCGGTTACCCCTACACAATTACCTCGGGTCACAGACATTGACGAGCTCTTACAGGAACTCCCCTTTTTTTGTTTATTGGTTGTAAATTTCAAAAGACATTTCGCGAATCCTGTACTCACGATAAGTACTGTCGAGATAATTGGTGAAGTCGGGGCCTTCCTAAAGGTCGAAATCCTCAACGCCGCACGACCGCGCAATTGTCAGTTAAAGCGACGCAGCGCCGAATCGCAAAAAGGGCTCCGGTCCTAAAGCTGGAAATCCTTCCGGGGCTGAAGTGGTTAATAGAGCTGTCATGAATAGCACTCATGTCCTAAGCGCTTTACAGAAAACTTTAAATGTTGGTTATTTGTTTTTTTCCCCTCAAGGACATTCTCGAGCAGTTACAGACACTGGGCTCCATTAACACATCCCCATTGGCGTCTGATCTTTTGGTGTTAATAGTCTAAAATACGTTAACATAGTCTGTGACTATCTAACAACCGAAACCTGCTGAGACAATAAACACTTTGGTCAAAAGTATGTAGTATAAAATAGAGCATGAAGAGTACAGTGGTCAAGAGTATGTCATATACAGCCCAGCATACAGACACAAGTGGTCAGGAGTATGAAATGTACAACAAAAGCGTATATCGTACAGGACTCAGGAGTATGTAAACAGGAGTGCAGGGCTCAGACATGCGTATTACACAAGGTGAAGGACTCAGGAGTGTATTACACACAGTGTTCAGGGCTCAAGAGTGCATAATGCACAGAGCTCAGGAGTGCGTACCACACAGGATGTAGAGCTCAGAAGTGTGTAAATCACAAGATGCAGGGCCCAATAGTGCGTAATGCACAGGGTGAAGGGTAAAGAGTGTGTAAAGCACAGGGCTCAGGGGTGTATATCACATAGGGAGTAGATCTCAGAAGTGGGTAAATCACAGGATGCAGGGCTCAATAGTGTGTAATACACAGGGTGAAGGGCTCAGGAGTGCGTATCACACAGGATGTAGAGCTCAGAAGTGTGTAAATCACAGGATGCAGGGCTCAGTAGTGTGTAATCCACAGGGTGAAGGGTAAAGAGTTTGTAAAGCACAGGGCTCAGGATTGCATATCACACAGGGAGTGGATCTCAGAAGTGGGTAAAGCACAGGGTACAGAGCTGAGGAGATCATGTCACACAGGTTAGTTTGCAACCAAAAATTGCCTTCCTCCAGACATGATAGTATAGAGCTCTCCTTCCAAACCCCTCCTCCACTACAGAGCTATCCCCTCAAATTTGCCCACCCCAGTACAGAGCTCTTCCCCCACATTCCTCCCACCCTACTCCCCAGTGCAGAGCTCTTCCCCCAAATTTCCTCCAACCCCCTTCAAATTCCCCCCAGTACAGAGCTCTCACCCCAACCTCCCTTTCAGTATAGAGCATTCACCCCCACATTCCCCCAAACCCCTCAGTAAAGAATTTTCTCCCAACCCCCTACCTGTACAGACCTCTCCCCCCACGTTTTTCCCTAAACCCCCCTAGCACAGGACTCTCCTTCCATCCCCCTCCCCACAAAGTGACAGATAGAGGGGCTGCTCCAAGGACGGGTAGAAAACCCAGCAGCAGGATGAGAGCTGCAGGAGAAGGCACTGCAGTGAGACTGGTTTGACTGTGTAAATCCTCCCACCCCCTTCTTAGATGTCATAGGGATGGTGCGGGTCAGGGAGTGTTTTATGTGAGTAGCCTTTCTAAACACAGAGGTTGGCATAGGAAGTGAGTAGCACAGAAAACTTCCTCTGTCGCTTCTTTGTTTACAAGTGACAATGGTGAGCACAGGACCAGTGGCAGAGGTGATGGTACTCTGTACTGCCATGTTCCAGACTAAAACAAGCTCTGTAAATATAGCACTGCCCATATACTGGTGAAAGTTACGGTAACATAAAACATATAGACAGCCCAAATAAATCTGAGACTGAAGTTTTTAAAAGATGATGTCAAGTTGAATTACCCTCCGGTTTACTTTATTCTTCAGGGACTCCTCTAGTAAGATGCCCCTGCTATGGCTCCTTTAAAGGTAGATTCCCACCAAAACTTAAAATGAAACCTTGAGATGGGGATCCCAGCCCACCTCTTCCATATATCAACCTTTTTCAACCAGGGAGCCCAGGGAGCTTCAGGTTTCTTCAGGGTGCCTTGGCAAAATGCCTAAATATTGCCCATCAATTGTATACAAGCCAGTGGGTGGATGAAGCCTATCTTTTAGATACACAAAGCCTCAGGTTCTCATTGTGAACCAGTGTGCAAAGGTGTGTTTGCTTTGTAAGAATAAATCACCTCTAAGGTTTTGTGTCCTATGCATGTGGATGTTGCTGCGTTATGTAAAATGTTTTCCTTTTTAACATTTTAGAATGGGGTGCCTTAAGATTGGGCAGAATTTTAAAGGGTGCCTTGACTGAAAAGGGTTGAGAAACACGGCAATACATTAATGATCTATCCAGGCAATGCTTTAGTTAAAGAATTCACTCCAGTCACTTTTGTCAGTAAATCTGGGAAGCAGTGCTTGTGATGCAGAAAGGCAGTACTCAAACACACTCAATACAGTCCCTTTAGATATCTCCTTAAGATGCCATCTTTTAAAAAATAAGGCTTATAGAAACATATATAACTTTTCTCCCTGCCAACCAATGTGTAATTGGTGGTAAGGGAAGTGCAGAGAGAGATAGCACGTTTCACAGCACATTCGTCATGGAGCACACTCCCAGTGAACCTGTGATGAGTTGTGCAAAATATGGCTACAATGGATTACAGAGAACTTAGATTAAGGTTTAGCACAGCTACCACATTTTCTAGATAGCATAAGAACCTCATTGCCGTGTTACCTAAAATTGCTCTTCAAACGAAAAATCCATCAGGGAGTATGAAACCTTGTAATGGCAGATGGGCAAACCTCAGAACTCAAGCCAACAGTACCCGAAATCTAAAGCAATCGAGTGGGCCACTGAGCTTCTCAGCATTGACCAAACGCTAAAATATTGATTTTACCAGCTTCAGTATATACAACATGGTGTGTTTATGTAAGAGCCTGGAAAAATAAGCTGCCAATAAGATTCCCAATACCTTTTATTAGATACTAAAAAGTGCAGGGCTGTATTTAAATATTGCCATTAGATTTATACGGTCCAATTTAATAAAACCTGACATGCAATATATTGAGGGTCAATGCAGTGAACCTCATTTATAAACCACTTCAGCCCCAGAAGCATTTACCCCCTTCCTGATCAGAGCACTTTTTGCGAATCGGCACTGCATCGCTTTAACTGACAATTGCGCGGTCGTGCGATGTTGTACCCAAATTAAATTGGTATCTTTTTTTCCCACAAATAGAGCTTTCTTTTAGTGGTATTTGATCAACTCTGTGGTTTTTATTTTTTGTGCTATAAACAAACAGAGACAATTTTGAGAAAAAAAACAATATTTCTTACTTTTTGCTATAATACATATCCAAAAAAATATATAAAAAAACAAATTTATTCATCAGTTTAGGCCGATATCTATTCTTCAAATTTTTGGTAAAAAAAAAATTGCAATAGGCGTATATTGATTGGTTTGCGCAAAAGTTGCCGCTTTTACAAACAATGAGAATTAATTTATGAGGTTTTTAATTTTGTACATTTTTTTACTAGTAATGGCGGCGACCTGCAATTTTTAGCGGGATTGCTACATTGCGGGGGACATATCGGACACTTTTGACACTTTTATGGGACCCCTGGCATCTATACAGCGATCAGTGCTATGAAAATGCACTGATTACTGTGTAGATGTTACTGGTATGGAAGGGGTTAACACTAGGGGGCGATCAAAGGGTTAACTGTGTTCCCTGGGATGTGTTACTAACTGTATGGGGGCTGGGCTGAATAGGGGAGGAGAGTGATCGCTGCTCCCATATACAGGGAACATACGATAACTCTTCTTCTGCCCTGTCAGAACACTTGTTTACATACACGGATCCCCGTTCTGCCACTGCAAGGGAGCAATTGCGGGTGGTCAGCGGACATCGAGTCCGCCCCAGCCGCTTACTGGCTCCCTCGCTAGCATGTGAGTGCGCAAAAAGGCCTCCGGTGGCGCACGCCCACAATAGAAAGGTTCACCCGCTCCAAGCCTAGTCCAATAATTACCAATGATGTCTGGCCGCTGTTCTATGATTAGATGCAGGCAGGCTATGGTCAAAGAAGTTAGAAAGAAGTTCTGGACAGCCGCACTCTTGAAGCACACCATTTATTGAAGAGTAAAATCAATGCAGCATATCACATGGTGACACAACGGACCCCAAGACAGGAAAGAAGGCTAACGCGTTTCACGTCTCAATGGGGCGCTTAGTCATAGCTCACGCGCGCCCGCAATACTCGCTCCTGCGGCCGTCATCAGGTGACGGCAGTTTGCACAGGAGAGCCATGTTGCCGCCATCAAGCCACAGTGGGCGGTCGACAACTGGTTAAAGGAGAAGTACAGCCAAAGCTTGTTTGACTGTACTTCTTCTGTGGATCACAGGAGTGCAGTTTGTCCTGCACTACTGTGACCTGTTTTCAGCGGACAGCGGGCTGAAGCCCACTGTCAGTTGACATCAAAGAGCTGGTCCAGGCTCGGAAAAGATCGTGACCATAAGGTTGGGATCTGCCCACATGCCTGGACTGGCACCCACTGAGAGCCTGCGCCGGCCGCTCCGGCCCCCTCCACAGCCCTGTGCTTTAGTGAGAACAGGGGGGGGGCAGAGCAAAGAGCAGGTGACAGTCTTACAGTTTGACTGAGAGTCACCAGCTCTCTGCTCAGGGAGCTGTGAGAACTGAGCGATCAGCGGTGTTTGCTTGGTTCTCAGTCTTAGAGCCAACAGGAGACAGATGTTGCATCCACCTAGGTAAGTATGATTCTAAAAACAAATTATATATTCATATACTTCTAACCTGCATTTACGCCTGAGCAGAACAACTATCCTTTTTTTTTTCAGACATCTTTATTTAAGCGTTCTTACGTCTGTACATGTGCATATTGTAATCCTATTTTAAGCCTTTTACATGTGTATTCAAGCTTCAGGCTTTTTTTTATTTTAGCCAATAGAAAGCACTAGGGGGAGGAGGCCAGTTTTAAGTGGCTAAAAAAATGCTTGAAATACGCCTGATAAAATGCTTGAAATAGCAATTTCAGGCATTCCCATTGAAGTCTATGGGAAAAAACCCCCAAAAAAGCAGAGCTTTCACATTTCCCTGAAGATATGAGGTTTTTAATTTTGTACATTTTTTTACTAGTAATGGCGGCGACCTGCAATTTTTAGCGGGATTGCTACAATGCGGGGGACATATCGGACACTTTTGACACTTTTTTGGGACCCCTGGCATCTATACAGCGATCAGTGCTATGAAAATGCACTGATTACTGTGTAGATGTTACTGGTATGGAAGGGGTTAACACTAGGGGGCGATCAAAGGGTTAACTGTGTTCCCTGGGATGTGTTACTAACTGTATGGGGGCTGGGCTGAATAGGGGAGGAGAGTGATCGCTGCTCCCATATACAGGGAACATACGATAACTCTTCTTCTGCCCTGTCAGAACACTTGTTTACATACACGGATCCCCGTTCTGCCACTGCAAAGGAGCAATTGCGGGTGGTCAGCGGACATCGAGTCCGCCCCAGCCGCTTACTGGCTCCCTCGCTAGCATGTGAGTGCGCAAAAAGGCCTCCGGTGGCGCACGCCCACAATAGAAAGGTTCACCCGCTCCAAGCCTAGTCCAATAATTACCAATGATGTCTGGCCGCTGTTCTATGATTAGATGCAGGCAGGCTATGGTCAAAGAAGTTAGAAAGAAGTTCTGGACAGCCGCACTCTTGAAGCACACCATTTATTGAAGAGTAAAATCAATGCAGCATATCACATGGTGACACAACGGACCCCAAGACAGGAAAGAAGGCTAACGCATTTCACGTCTCAATGGGGCGCTTAGTCATAGCTCACGCGCGCCCGCAATACTCGCTCCTGCGGCCGCCATCAGGTGACGGCGGTTTGCACAGGAGAGCCATGTTGCCGCCATCAAGCCACAGTGGGCGGTCGACAACTGGTTAAAGGAGAAGTACAGCCAAAGCTTGTTTGACTGTACTTCTCCTGTGGATCACAGGAGTGCAGTTTATCCTGCACTACTGTGACCTGTTTTCAGCGGACAGCGGGCTGAAGCCCACTGTCAGTTGGCATCAAAGAGCTGGTCCAGGCTCGGAAAAGATCGTGACCATAAGGTTGGGATCTGCCCACATGCCTGGACTGGCACCCACTGAGAGCCTGCGCCGGCCGCTCCGGCCCCCTCCACAGCCCTGTGCTTTAGTGAGAACGGGGGGGGGCAGAGCAAAGAGCAGGTGACAGTCTTACAGTTTGACTGAGAGTCACCAGCTCTCTGCTCAGGGAGCTGTGAGAACTGAGCGATCAGCGGTGTTTGCTTGGTTCTCAGTCTTAGAGCCAACAGGAGACAGATGTTGCATCCACCTAGGTAAGTATGATTCTAAAAACAAATTATATATTCATATACTTCTAACCTGCATTTACGCCTGAGCAGAACAACTATCCTTTTTTTTTTCAGACATCTTTATTTAAGCGTTCTTACGTCTGTACATGCGCATATTGTAATCCTATTTTAAGCTTTTTACATGTGTATTCAAGCTTCAGGCTTTTTTTGATTTTAGCCAATAGAAAGCACTAGGGGGAGGAGGCCAGTTTTAAGTGGCTAAAAAAATGCTTGAAATACGCCTGATAAAATGCTTGAAATAGCAATTTCAGGCATTCCCATTGAAGTCTATGGGAAAAAACCCCCAAAAAAGCAGAGCTTTCACATTTCCCTGCCAATGATTGGATGCTTGAAATAAACACATCAGCTTGCATTCGTTCTCTGTATTCCTTTTAGTAAATCAGGCCCACACTCCTTCAACAAAACACCCACAGGAGCTCCTACCAGCCCACGGGTATTTCAGAGAAACGAACCCTTCTGGCAAAAGCCTAACCGCGTCTGATCCTCAAGATGAAATTTATAATTCAAAAGCACAGTGTTTTTTTTTTAGTTAGTAAAAGGATTGTAAGAAAAAGCAATCTTATTTTGCCGTTCCGTACATAAAAAAATAAACTATTGTTCAAACGTATTTACTGTTGCCTAAAAATTTATCAAGCACAATATTCAGCGAATCTAAATTTCACCATTCGGCCTGCATTATGCAGACAACATAAGAACATTCAAAGCATGTATAGCAATAACAAAGGAACAAAGTATGTTTTTGCCCAGAAGCTACATCTATTATCCAGTATCTTTTTTTTTTCTCTCTTGCTAAAATATGTTCTTCTTTGGAGATCAAGCGCAAGGGTACAACTTCAGTCAAGTTTCTCTCTGCTTCGCTGACTGCCTGTGTATGTGACTAGGATCTGAGTGTGTTATTCTGGGTTTAGGTAGGGATTACATTAGAGTTTAGCGACAATAAGATCACAAGGTGACTGGACTTGACAGAAAAAGAAGCACATTGCTTTTAAACCGATGACATAAAAGATAATTGTCAGTTTAACGTTTTATTTCCGCCTTCTTGAAGGTTTTGCCTGATGCGAATGCCCGCTTCTTCTTTAGATACTTGAAATGGCGCTAAAACTCTCGCAAGGCTTAATTTATTAACTGATGCTAAGGAATGTCTCTGTTTATCCCATTAGATTTACAATGGAGATATCAGTCGAAGAATGAAAGGGTTAGTTCACCTTTTCAGGAAAAATTGAAAAGGTGAAGGTGAAGCAACGCCGCAAACCATTCCCCCCCCATCTCTGCTGTACTTACCTCTTTGGGTGATGAGCTGTCAGTGCCCATGCAGCCAGTGCAGCAGTCCAAGGATTTGAAATCCTTGCTCCTCTTTCTGCAAGGCTTCTGGGATAGATCAGAGCGATGCTCTGTGTTGGCGCTGACCAATCAAAATCACTCTGATCTGTCCCGGAAGTGCTGCAGAAAGAGGGAGAAAATTAAAAGGTGAACTAACACCATACACCCCCACCCCTTGGTCCCCGCCGTAATAACCTCTGTGGGTGATGAGCTGCCAGTGCCCACGCAGCCAGTGCAGCAGTCCAAGGGTTTGAAATCCTTGCTTTTTTTTTGCAAAGCTTCTGGGATAGATCAGAACGATGCTCTGTGCTGGTGCTGACCAATCAAAATCACTCTGATCTGTCCCAGAAGTGCTACAGAAATAAGAGGGAGAAAATTAAAAGGTGAACTAACACCATACACCCCCACCCCCTGGTCCCCGATTTACTTACCTCTGTGGGTGATGAGCTGTCAGTGCCCACGCAGCAGGTGCAGCCGTACAGGGATTTGAAATTCCCCGCTCTTCTCCTTCTTCTTTCTTTAGCACTTCCGGGACAGATCAGAAAGATTCTGATTGGTCAGCACCAGTACAGAGCATTGCTCTGATTTGTCCCGGAAGCCTTGCAGAAAGAAGAGGAGAAGAGCAGGGATTTTAAATCCCTGTACCGCTGCACCCTGCTATGTGGGCACTGACAGCTCATCACCCACAGAGGTAAGAACCGTAGGGATCAGAGGGTGGGGGTGTATGGTGTTAGTTCACCTTTTCATTTTTTTTCCCCAAAAGGTGAACTTACACTTTAACGTTTGAACATGACTGGTCACTCTGGGGCAACGCAGACAGAACTATATACACAGTGATACATGAAGATATCTGTTATATCACATCAAGGGATGGAGTAAGGTAACAAATGCTAGCTACTAGGTTTGCTATAATGTATGTATGCAATGGAGTTGACTTACTAAGGGCAAATAGGCTATTCACTGTGCAAGGGAATTATCCCCACAGCTTAGTGAATACGGCAAAATGTAATTTTGCAAAGAATACTTAATCACATGCAAAGAACATTTTAAAATATGACTTTTTGCTTAGACATGATTGGAAGATGGATATCAACAGAGCTTCACCACATTCACAAAGCTCTGGGGAAAATTCTCTTGTAAAGTGCAACTACCCTTGTGAAGTGAACAGTATATTAGCCTTTAGTAAGTCAACCCAATGACTTTAGCAAGGTAGCTGTCAAACCAAAAGGTCATTAGGTAGCATTGAGGCAGTATTAATGTTGACATCAAATTTTGATTTAGTTTTAGATCCCTTTCACACTGAGACAGTTTTCAGGCATTTTAGCGCTAGAAATAGCGCCTGAAGACTGCCTCCCATTCATTTGAATGGGTGCTTTCACACTGGGGCGGTGTGGTTGCACGACTTTAGAAAAAGTCATCTTAAGCAGCATTTTTAGGGCGTGTTTGCAGCGCTATAAATGGCGCTCCAGAATCGCCCTGCCCATTGAAATGAATGGGCAGCGCTTCCAAAGCGCCTCAAAGGCAATTAAAAGCGCCGCAAAACGGGTCTTTTTTCCTTTTTTTACCTCCCTGGCGGTATGATTATGTCAGATTTTTGTGTCTCAAAGCGGTACATTTTTTGCATAGAAATTTGGCGTTTTATATTGTAGGCCTGTAATTCTTAGGAATAACTCACTTAAGAGTCTAGTAAACATTCCGGGTATGATAAAGTTTGAAATAACGAAATTATAAATTATAACATGTATGAAAAAAAAATTATAATATAATAAATAACTATAAGTAATTATCAAAAATAATAATATAATAATAAAAACATTTATTCAATAATGTAATCTAGTCAAAAACACTGAAATTTGCTCAGTTGCAGGATTGTCGCTGTTGTCACTTTCAGTGTCTGATGATAAATTTCCCCAAAAATCAGTATCACTCAATGCTGCAAATGATTCTTATTTACCATCGGTGTTTTCTAGCTGGTCAAAAAACACTTTTGACGTAAAGGGGTGCTTTTTTATGCCATGGACATTCTCAAGTTTCCAGGCAGAAAGAATGACATATATAATATAAAAGTGCATGCAGGGCACTGGACAAAGCACTAGGGATAAAAGGGATGTGAATTGATTTCATACAGTAATGTAATCTTACAGATTACAGTGTACTGTATGTGTACTGTGTGTTTCACTTTTTGAATTTCCTGCCAGGCTCCGCCCCGTGTGGCGCTCGCAGGGAACAGAGCCTGGCATCACACAGGCATCGGGCGGAGGACACAGCCTGCAGACACAGCAGGGGGACATCGCTGGATCCAGGGGACAAGGTGAGTAACCCAGCCTTGGATCCAGCGATGCAATCCCGAGTGTGGCTCGGGGTTACTGCTATTTGCAGTGAAAACTCAGCCCGGGCCACACTTGGGAATACCGCCAAGGAGGTTAAGGTCACAGTGTCATGTAACCTTAAAAAAACACCCTGCTAGCACCCAAAAAGTCGCTAAAGCACCGCGAAACAGCCGGCGCTGTTTTAGTGGGGCTTCAGTGCGAAAGGGGTCGATTTACTAAAGCCAAATAGGCGGTGCACTCTGCAAGTGCAGTTGCTCTAGAGCTTAGTAAATGAGACAAATCTTCACTTTGCAAAGACTAACCAATCACACACAGGGAATATTAAAAAACAAAAATGCATATGATTGGACGATGGAAGTCAGCAGAGCTTCTGCTTATTTACTGAGTTCTGGAGCAACTGCACTTGCCTTTAGTAAATCCACCCCAAAGTCGTTTGACTAAAATGCCATTTTAGTTGTTGTTGTATTTCAGTCATCTGAATTGTTGTAGTTTTAGTCGTATGTTAGTTGACTAATATCTAATGGGTTTAGTTAAATTGTAATGGATTATTATTAATAGTAAGTGGATGTAAACCCAATTCATGAAATTTGAGCTTGGCACATAGATCTGCAGTGTTTTGTTATCTCTCTCCAAAGCCCTGTCCCGTAGCTTTCTCTTCCTCTGTAGCTCTGTTATCAGCCTGATAAGTTGTCATACGTTCTCTGAGAAGGAAGATAGAAGTGTGTGACGGGGAGGTTGCTATAAATAGATTAACACACTGCTTGTCATTTAAGAGCAGAGCTAAGTACATTGCTTTCTGCCTATGAGGAGATGGGGTGTGCACCTTCACTCCAATCAGCTGTCTTGGCTGTATTCCAATGATCCACTCCCAGAGGTAACCAGGAAGAGAAAAATGTTAACCAAATCTCCACTTTCTAAAGGATATTTACTAGGGTTGTCCCGATACCGATACTAGTATCGGTACCGATACTGAGCATTTGCATGAGTACTTGTACTCGTGCAAATGCTCCCGATGCCTCATCCGATACTTGGACACTCTAGGATGACCGGAGGAGGGGGGCTTAGTAGCACAGAGGAGGACACAGTGGGGGATACAGGGACACTCAGGGATGATCGGTGCAGTGGTGGGGGAAATTACAATCAGTGTTCTCCCCTCCGCGGCATTCAGCTGCTTTATTGAAAGCCGCACTAGGAGAGTGTCTCTGTATCCCCCACTGTGTCCTCCTCTGTGCTATTCCGGGGGGG
>BLSH010427350.1:15770-28151 GCA_018402905.1 Glandirana rugosa | reverse complement strand
ACGATAACCTAAAAATGAGGTCCTCATATATTACTCAAACCGTTAAGATCTCTTTACGAATTTCACCAACATTTGGGAGGTATATGGGTCACTTCACTTGTCGGGGTCTACAATGTGTCCCTACTTTGTTTAGAGGGATATATTCAAAATGTACATGTAGACGACAGAAGTAGACACTTATAATCCCAACAGGGCTATGGTGAAAAAATTCTGGCTCATGTTCATAAATTAAAATTAAAAACTACTGACGGTCCACACCTCATCAGAACCACCTATCATTGCCCATCAGTGCTGCATATTAGTACCACTGTCACATGACATTAAAAAAAGTATCGGTAATCGGTATCAGCGAGTACTTGAAAAAAAGTATTGGTACTTGTACTCGGTCTTAAAAAAGTGGTATCGGGACAACCCTAATATTCACAGATGAAGACAGCAGATGTACATGTAAAACTTATATAGGGAGATTTGTTTCATCCCTGTGTAACATCTGGGGCTGTTCACTTCACTGGGTATATGGAGGGTTTACAACCACTTTAAGCATTTCTCTAGAATTGCCAAACTCATTATATACTCCTGGAGTAAAAATCCAATAGCATATTATTTATGGTATTAAGGTCTGAACCTGTACTACAGACACAGATCCAGCCATTGTGATATATAATATCTTTATAAATAAAACCATGTTTCATAAACAAACAAAAATATCGCTTTTTGACAAACAAAAGTGCAAAATATAAAAACGCCCAAGAACATTAAACTCTATTGGCTGTAATGCCATTGCACATATTCTGTATGTTCTGAGCGGAAAGTTTATTTGCTTTTTACCATTGCACATATTACCTGAATATATTACCAGCATTAAATATTAAGAAAACAATTAAGAATATCCTTTTTTTAATTTCTTTTTCTTTCAGCAGCTTAGTAGATGCCCCCTTCTTATTCTTATGTGGTAGTACAGTTTTCATTATGACGTCAAATATCGATTTAGTTCTAATCATCTTTTGACTAAAATGCTATTTAAGTTTTAGTCGTATTTTAGTCATCTAAGTTAATTTCGTTTTAGTCATATTTTAGTTGACTAAAATAGTGTTTATTTTGTTGTTGAGATTAACACTGGTGTCAGGTGAGATATACAAAATATGAAGCAAAGTGAGTGGCAGACTGATGGTG
This sequence comes from Glandirana rugosa, assembly GCA_018402905.1. Lineage (NCBI taxonomy): Eukaryota > Metazoa > Chordata > Amphibia > Anura > Ranidae > Glandirana > Glandirana rugosa. The sequence continues at coordinate 26,978 of BLSH010427350.1, read as the reverse complement.
CCCTGGTCAGCCTCTCTCTTTTCCTATAATATACTCACCCTAACCGCCCCCCCCCCCTTTTCACTTTTCTGCCCTTCCTGCTTATTTTGCATTACTGTACAGATCCATACAAAGCAAACTCACAAATATGTCTATGATCTTACAACTACTTTATTTTGGACCCTGTTTTCACCTGAAGTGCATCCACTGATAATACTGGACCATGCCTACTTAGATTAGCTTCCTTATTGTTTTACTAATTACACTTTATGTTACGTGGTCCAATCCTCTGAATGATACCCACCGACACCCATGTTGCCTTATTGTGCAGCTGACAATGGTTTGTAAAATGGTATACTATGTTTCCCTCTGTACTCTAACTATCTTGGTAGCTTTAATACTTTTCAATAAAACAGATGTCCTAAAAAAAAGAGTGGAAGACAATGGTAAAGTCCAAAGAAGAGGTAAAATAAACCTTAACAAGCCAATGCGTTTTTGGGGGATTATAGAGGACACCCTTCATCAGGGTTTCAAACTTTCAGGAGATAGAGGTAACTGGACTATAAAGAACTTTCCAGTACTGAAGCGGTCCCACCACAAAACTATCAACATACAAGATTTCTTTACAGCCTGGGTATTCCTATCTTTTGAAAGTAAAAAGTGTTGGCATGTTAATGGAATTTCTTATCAAAAAAACTACTTTATTACAGGCGGTCCCCGGGTTACAAACAAGATAGGGACTGTAGGTTTGTTCATAAGTTGAATTTGTTTGTAAGTTGGAACATATACATTTTTTATGTGTAGCTCCAGCCAAAAAAAAATATTTTTAAGCATTTTGGATAACACCCCTGTAATGTTTGTTTTGCTGTCTATGTTCCTGTTCAGAAGATTTCACCTCACTTCCTGTTCCAATAATAATTGGATTTTGAAAATTTTGGGTTGTTGTGGAAACAAACCTTGGTGATAAAGCTTCAATGGAGACACCTTTTTCCCATGATAACTCTTACAGGAGTGAATTTCCCTTCCTAGGGGAAGATTTCCTGTCACTTCCTGTTGTCTCCCTCCGTTTGTAAGTAGGAGTCATTTGTAAGTCAGATGTTTGTAACTAGGGGACCGCCTGTACTTTGAATTACATTTGATTTGGCATTCTCCTTATTCAATATTTTGTATGCATTGCCTTTCTTGGCAGCAGTCATGGTTAACTGAGGTTGGAGAGCATTTGGGGAGTTAATATCAGACTCATCAAGGGCAGAACTGAAGACTCTGGCAATGACAACTCCCCACTGGAGTTCTATACAGATAAAAATAACCAGTTAGTGCATCAGCTTGTGTCTGCTCATCCAGAACTACACATCAATTGAGGTAGTCACCTCAGGCCTTAAGCAAAACTAGTCTGCCTTGTTGTGCTTCAGAAATACTTTTGTAGGTAGAGGCCTCCAGAGGCTGTCCTACATTTCATTCTCTTCTGCCAACCACTACCACGTTGTATTTGCTTTTCAGGTTCATTTGCTGTACCAATAACTCCACCACTGTCACTTTACCATCCTCTAATACTATAAAACCTAATTAATATGGCAGTGCAAGGGGCCATGAAGATTAACAGTGCAGTAATCCATAGAAACGTACAGATTTTACATTAAAGAAGCCAATGTATATACCGTTATTGCACTTTGCTTTATTAACCTGCTGTTATGCGTCGAAACATAAAAAAAAAAAATACACAGCATCAACATACTTGTTAAAAACCTCAAATAAAGTGCAGCACAACATACTTGTTAAACTAGTCAATGCAAGGAGTAATGATGTTGTGCAAAGTTCAGTAACCTACAGCAACCACAGTTCAGGTTATTGAAGTCATATTGGCAGTGGTGTATTTAGGTTTTGTGCTGCCCTAGGGTTGACTAAACTCGTGCATCCTTTAATTTAAATATGACCCACCCCATCCTGTTTAACACCCGCCCTCACACAGTGGAGAGCCCGCGCCCGTCAGCTGACTTTCTCCTCCAGGCAGTTTCAGCCTCCCAACATGGCATCTATCTCTCTGTAGCTGAGAAATTTGCTGTGATGATAGGACAGTCAAAACTAGAAGCGGTGTGCCCACAACCCCCCCGCCCAGTTTACAGCAGCCCTCACAACACATTGGTTGGGGTCCGCCACCTGGGCCCATCGTGATGCCCGGGCCCCCTACATATGTATGGGCTGTCCCCCCCATGACGGCCCTGCTGGTAGTATCACACCGGCAGCAGTGCACCCGGGGGTGCCGGACCGATTTGCCTCCCAGCCCTGTCCGCTCCATAAGACTGGCGCTACACTAAAAGTGTAGTGCAAGCCGGCGGGGACTCTTTTCATGCTGCCTCCTTGCAAAGTGCCACCCTAGGTCTGGGCCTTGTCGGTCTAGGCCAAGATACAGCATTGCATATTGGTTTAAGATCTCTTATTGATTGCACTTGCTTGGTTACTGCTCTTTGCACATTTTTTGTGAAAACCACTTGCTTCTTTTGCAATATAAGCAGATCACATAACTGATTCCCTGTCAAAAAATTCAACCATTCATGCAAGGCAGAACAAAACACATCATAATCATCTCCTTGTAAAATAAACATCTGTTTTACAACGTGGCCTTAAGCATAAAATTAAAAACTGTAACACATTAAGGAGCATTATAAAAAATATATTTTTTTCCCTCCACTGACATGTTCATGGATTGATGTGTTGCAATCTACAACAACCAATTTGATTTCAGCAGTGCAATATTATTTCTAATAAAAGCTAATATTTGATTAGTTGCTATGGATTACAGCACATCACTGCTTTCTTATGAAATAAAGCCACTATTATGCCATTTTTCCCAAAGTCAAGTATGCAAAATCTGTATTCAGATCCTCTAACTGGCTGAGATGTCACATCAGCCTGTACTGCTCATAAAAGGACCTGTCTCAACACGAAAATAGCAGAACCATACAGACGTTTGCCGAGGTTGGAGGAGACTGATAAGGTCAAAAACACACTGTATCCTTAGAACGTTGCCTCCAGTTATGTAAAAAATAGGATTTTTATAGCTTAAATAGTCTAACAAACTGCAGCTTCATAGTTATAGATTGATGTAGATGTATTACATATATAGGCAATATTTTACCATTTTTTTTAGAACAACCAAAGAGCACACAACCAATGCTACAGTATGGATTAAAGAAATGTCAGCTCAACTCTCCAAAATCTTAAAACATGTCATACTTTAATCCAAAAATTAAAAAAAAAATAAAGGAAACAGCACCATAACTCACAATAGACTGCACACCATCTCACCGTGACTTTATATCAGCTTGTCTTGAAATGTTGTTGGCTTATAATTTGGCAGGAGAAATAAACATATTCATAAATGGACAGTTGCTTATAGGTGATGTTAGTGAAAACTGACAGAAAAGTTAAAATGCTACAGTTCAATAAAAAATAAGCCAAGTCAGCCTAAAAAAAAAAAAAAAAAAATCAAAATAAAAAAATAAATAAGAGAAAGTGTATTTGCAATCTTTATACCTCACATTCCCTGGAACCTGATTTGGTATATGTGCAGGAACCAGTAGTGCTTATGGATTCACAAGTCTCTCTGCTTGTTGCAGGCTTGTAGTCTACATAAAATTCCTGTGGCGTTAGGCTAATCTGTGTTAGGGATGATCTTTTTGTTTGGCTGTGATTTTTCATAAGAGTAGCCTGCTGCAGATGCCTAACACCTGCGGGAGACCGTCTCCATGACACGTAGATTACTAAGGAGATCACTAACACAGACAGGAACAGCGCTATAGTCCCCGCTATGATTTTATGTAAAGAAACGCTATCTGCATCCCCGCTGGTCTCATAGCCAGGTCCTGTCACTCCAACAGTTGGAGGCATTGAGTGGTTACTTTCATGCTTAGTTCTCAATATTTTGTGTTTTGCAGTTGTATTCCGACCAGTGGTTTTCAACTCCCTGCTCTCGGTAACGTTTTTGCTGCAAACATTGTAGTTTTTGACTGCCTGCATGACATTGATCCCCTGCAGGTCCTTAGGGCTGGCACAAAGGATTGTGTTGTCCCGCAGGCCTTTAAAATTTTTAAGCCAGTTGACCAAAGAACAAATATTTCGGCTACATTCCCAGATATTGCCAGCAAGACCTACGTCGGTAAGGGACCCCCAGCTGTCCAGGATCTCCTGGCCTATGAAGGTCAGTTTGTTGGAATCCAGGTTGAGTCGCTGTAGATTGGGTACACACTGAAAGACACTTGGGCCGCTGAAAGCTTCTATTTCGTTACCAGATAAATCAAGCCTCTGTAAGGAAGTCCAGGTCCAAGACATGGTTTGACCTATGAAGCTGATCCTGTTCCATTGTAAGTACAGGTTCTGTAGGCTGACGAGCCTGGGGAAAAGGGCTAGGTTAAGTTTGGAAAAATGGTTGTGCTCTAGGTGAAGTTCCTTCAACCTGATCATACCTGTGAAAACATTTCTGGCCAAACTGCGAATTCGGTTATACCCCAGATCCAAAAGTTCCATATTTCTGCAGTCCTGAAATATCCGAACTGGAATGTTGCGCAGTAAATTCGACCTCAAGTGTAAGCTCTGCAGTTTCCTCAAACCCTTAAACTGGCCAGGTCCCAATTTCTGGATGGTGTTATAAGAAAGATCTAAGTTTCTTAGATTAGTGACTGGTCTGAAGGTGTTGTTTAGCAGATGGGAAATTCGGTTAGAACTCAGAACAAGCTCCTTTAATCTACGGATCCCATTGAATGCATTCTCATCAATACTGCTAATATGGTTATGGTCTATGTACAACCAAGTGAGCTGATTAAGACCTTTGAATTGATTATATTTCAGTAAGTAGAGGCTGTTATACCGGAGAGACAACCCGACACATCCAGGAGATATTGACGAAGGGATTTCTTGCAGCTTCTGAGACTCACAATAAAACATTTTTCCATCACACCTACATCCTGTAGGGCACCCACGTTCAGCAGAGGACAGCATTGCCATGTAAACCATCAGGGCTATAGGCAGGAATATAGCAGATCCTTTTAATAACCGATAAGGGTTGAAACCTACAAGTGAAAGCCTGAAAGTAATTTTCTGAATGAAAGTGTGTAGAATATAGACACAATATGAAACATCACAAAAGCTGCCCTCCAGTCCTCTCATGGGTGGTAAAACAATGTGCCCAATTTGTGCCATTCTGCATTCAAATGGACAGAACTGCATATTGGAATACATACAAATATGGATAGGAACAGAGACTGATAGAAGATAGAGATGGAGGAGAGAGAAGATGGATAGAGAAAGATAGATAGATAGATAGATAGATAGATAGATAGATAGATAGATAGATAGATAGATAGATAGATAGTTTGATCCATGGTAGATAGATAGACAGACAGACAGACAGACAGATAGATAATAGATAGACAGATAGATAGATACACACGTCCATAGTAGACAGATATTAGATAGATGCATAGATAGATAGATCCATAGTTAATAGATATTGGTTAAATTGATAGATATAGGATAGATACATATATACATATATAAAAAATAACAGATAGATCCATAGTAGATAGATATTGGTCAGATAAATATATAGATGGATCGATAGATAGATAGATCAATAGATAGATCCATATTAGAAAAAATATTAGCTAGATAGATAGATCCATAGTGGATAGATAGATAGATAGATAGATAGATAGATAGATAGATAGATAGATAGATAGATAGAGAGATAGATAGATAAGCAAATAGGTATTGGTTAAGTGAATAGATATAAGATAGACAGATGCATGTATAGACAGACAGACAGCTCCATAGTAGATAGACAGAATAGATAGACAGATCTATAGAATGATTTGTTTGGTGTGAATAGTTTCTGTGTACATGCAGACACATCTATTTACCAATATGTGATAGATAGAAATGTGAGTGTGAGTTGCTCTTCCTATCCCATAGATAAATAAAAGAAAGTAGTAGGTATGTATGTAGTGATCAGTATATATAAGTGTATGTATGTGATAGTATAGAAGGGTATGTAGTGATCAGTATATAGAAGTGTATGTAGTGATCAGTATATAGAAGTGTATGGATGTGATAAGTATAGAAGGGTATGTAGTGATCAGTATATAGAAGTGTATGGATGTAATCAGTATATATAAGTGTATGGATATGATCATTATATAGAAGGCTGTGGATGTGATCAGTATATAGAAGTGTATGTAGTGATCATTATATAGAAGGCTATGGATGTGATCAGTATATAGAAGTGTATGTAGTGATCAGTATATAGAAGTGTATGGATGTGATCAGTATATAGAAGTGTATGTAGTGATCAGTATATAGAAGTGTGATCAGTATATAGAAGTGTGATCAGTATATAGAAGTGTGATCAGTATATAGAGGTCTGATCAGTATATAGAGGTCTGATCAGTATATAGAGGTGTGATCAGTATATAGCAGTGTGATCAGTATATAGAGGTCTGATCAGTATATAGAGGTCTGATCAGTATATAGCAGTGTGATCAGTATATAGAGGTGTGATCAGTATATAGAAGTGTGATCAGTATATAGAAGTGTGATCAGTATATAGAGGTCTGATCGGTATATAGAGGTCTGATCAGTACATAGAGGTGTGATCAGTATATAGAAGTGTGATCAGTATATAGAGGTGTGATCAGTATATAGAAGTGTGATCAGTATATAGAGGTGTGATCAGTATATAGTAGTGTATGGATGTGATCAGTATATAGAAGTGTGATCAGTATATAGAAGCGTGATCAGTATATAGAGGTCTGATCAGTATATAGAGGTCTGATCAGTATATAGCAGTGTGATCAGTATATAGAGGTGTGATCAGTATATAGCAGTGTGATCAGTATAGAGGGGTCTGATCAGTATATAGCAGTGTGATCAGTATATAGAGGTCTGATCAGTATATAGAAGTGTGATCAGTATATAAAAGTGTGATCAGTATATAGAAGTGTATGTAGTGATCAGTATATAGAAGTGTGATCAGTATATAGAGGTGTGATCAGTATATAGTAGTGTATGGATGTGATCAGTATATAGAAGTGTATGTAGTGATCAGTATATAGAAGTGTATGTAGTGATCAGTATGTAGAAGTGTGATCAGTATATAGAGGTCTGATCAGTATGTAGAAGTGTGATCAGTATATAGAGGTCTGATCAGTATATAGAAGTGTGATCAGTATATAGAGGTCTGATCAGTATATAGAAGTGTGATCAGTATATAGAGGTGTGATCAGTATATAGCAGTGTGATCAGTATAGAGGGGTCTGATCAGTATATAGAAGTGTGATCAGTATAGAGGGGTCTGATCAGTATATAGAAGTGTGATCAGTATATAAAAGTGTGATCAGTATATAGAAGTGTATGTAGTGATCAGTATATAGAAGTGTGATCAGTATATAGAGGTGTGATCAGTATATAGTAGTATATGGATGTGATCAGTATATAGAAGTGTGATCAGTATATAGAAGCGTGATCAGTATATAGAGGTCTGATCAGTATATAGAGGTCTGATCAGTATATAGCATTGTGATCAGTATATAGAAGTGTGATCAGTATATAGAGGTCTGATCAGTATATAGAAGTGTGATCAGTATATAAAAGTGTGATCAGTATATAGAAGTGTATGTAGTGATCAGTATATAGAAGTGTGATCAGTATATAGAGGTCTGATCAGTATATAGAAGTGTGATCAGTATATAGAGGTGTGATCAGTATATAGTAGTGTATGGATGTGATCAGTATATAGAAGTGTATGTAGTGATCAGTATATAGAAGTGTATGTAGTGATCAGTATATAGAAGTGTGATCAGTATATAGAGGTGTGATCAGTATATAGAAGTGTGATCAGTATATAGAGGTCTGATCAGTATATAGAAGTGTGATCAGTATATAGAGGTGTGATCAGTATATAGTAGTGTATGGATGTGATCAGTATTTGGAAGTGTGATCAGTATATAGAAGTGTATGTAGTGATCAGTATATAGAAGTGTGATCAGTATATAGAGGTCTGATCAGTATATAGAAGTGTGATCAGTATATAGAGGTCTGATCAGTATATAGAAGTGTGATCAGTATATAGAGGTGTGATCAGTATATAGCAGTGTGATCAGTATATAAAAGTGTGATCAGTATATAGAAGTGTATGTAGTGATCAGTATATAGAAGTGTGATCAGTATATAGAAGTGTATGTAGTGATCAGTATATAGAGGTGTGATCAGTATATAGTAGTGTATGGATGTGATCAGTATATAGAGGTGTGATCAGTATATAGTAGTGTATGGATGTGATCAGTATATAGAGGTGTGATCAGTATATAGTAGTGTATGGATGTGATCAGTATATAGAAGTGTATGTAGTGATCAGTATATAGAAGTGTATGTAGTGATCAGTATATAGAAGTGTGATCAGTATATAGAGGTCTGATCAGTATATAGAAGTGTGATCAGTATATAGAGGTGTGATCAGTATATAGAAGTGTGATCAGTATATAGAGGTCTGAACAGTATATAGAAGTGTGATCAGTATATAGAAGTGTGATCAGTATATAGAGGTCTGATCAGTATATAGAAGTGTGATCAGTATATAGAAATGTGATCAGTATATAGAGGTCTGATCAGTATATAGAAGTGTGATCACACTGATCAGTATATAGAAATGTGATCAGTATATAGAGGTCTGATCAGTATATAGAAGTGTGATCAGTATATTGCAGTGTGATCAGTATAGAGGTGTCTGATCAGTATATAGCAGTGTGATCAGTATAGAGGGGTCTGATCAGTATATAGAGGTGTGATCAGTATAGAGGGGTCTGATCAGTATATAGAGGTGTGATCAGTATATAGAGGTCTGATCAGTATATAGAGGTGTGATCAGTATATAGAAGTGTGATCAGTATATAGAGGTCTGATCAGTATATAGAGGTCTGATCAGTATATATCAGTGTGATCAGTATATAGAGGTCTGATCAGTATATAGAGGTCTGATCAGTATATATCAGTGTATGGATGTGCCATGCTGGTACCTGGTGACATGTAAGCTGATCCCAGCAATACACGTACCCATTCTTCATTCATTGGAGAGCTGATCCTCAGGTTAGTTATCGCCTCGTATGGGGCCACAGGCACTTCGCCTCTTGTAGCTGCATTGTGGTGCTCAGGGCTGCCTCCAGACATGCAGTGACTTTCCTCCCTGGCAGAGAGGGGCACTTTGCAGCATCATTATTGGGCTGATCCCCCAGGGGCTCTCCTCTCCTATGGCTGGCATCCATACACCATGGCCAGGATCCCCTGTGAAGTGTCCTGAGTAGTGAATGTGATGAAGGCAGTGTGGTGTCTCGGGCAGGCTGTGGATGTGGATGCTCCCTCTCTCTCCCTCTCTCCCTCTCCCTCTCTCTCGCTGTAAGTATGAGCTGATTAGCCTATTACATTGGGATTGCGCTCTGCGTGCCTTCTGTTGTGCCGCGGGAGAGCGCCCCCTGATGGGAGATGGCGTTATTATTATGCATGGCTGTATGCATGCCCCTGCGCCTGCCTTCATGTACTGCATATTATTCCTTCGCCTTGGAATCATTCAAATGTATGTAAAACAAATCAAACGGCAAGCACTCCAGCTTCAGAATAAACTCCATTAAGCGTGATTAAAATGCAGCACTTTAATGTAAGTGCAAATTACTAAAGTGTGCTTTTATGTTCATGTTTTTAAATGGCTCTTGGCTTGTGATGGAGTGTGAGCTGGGGGGGCTCCTGTAATATTCCCCGCTGCATCCATTACATAGACATTTAGGGGTTAAAGGGACTCTAAACTGGTTTAACAAAAAATCAAAAATCAAAGTATGTATTATTAAAGTATATCTATGGTCAAATGCAGTGGCGGCCGCTCGCAGGGGCGCTGCCCCCCCCCCCCCCCCCATCCATGCGCCCGGCCCCTAATCTACATGCAGGGCACCAGACACATGGATTCCAATGGGGTTTGTGTTTTTTTGAAGCACATGATTACAGCCTGAGGCTCTTACTGGTTTCAAAAAAGGGTGGTCTGTGAGCGAGGGGGGGCAGGTTTACATTTAAATATTGAGCACTAGACACCACTGGTGGAATGTGAGATCCTATGTAACGCTACCCCCCAAGGAGCCGCTATAGACTAGACTGGTCCTTTCCCAAACACTGCAGAGACAGCCAGGCACACAGCAACCCCAGTCCCTGCACTCCAGCTCATTGATCAGTCTTGGGTGATGTGAGATCAGATATTATTGGCAGAGGACTCTTCCCCCACAGTATTGTAGGCAGCATAGGTGTGCGCAGCCCATTGCATTAGGGTGGGCACCCCAAAGCTCAAAAACAGAGCAACAGAGGCAGCAGCTAGGGGCGTACACATGCCACGTCTGAATGCTATGTTTTACAACCATGACAGAAATTATAGAAGCACATAGTTACATAGTTAGCCAGGTTGAAAAAAGATACAAGTCCATCCAGTTCAACCAAAAAAAAAAAAATAGAAAAATGATATATAACCAAACAATCCCTTGTACAATCCTTCACCCACAGTTAATCCAGAGGAAGGCAAAAAACCCCAGCAAAGTATGATCCAATTTGCTATGCTATATACATGTGAATGAGTCCTTAATAGTTATTTTATTTACTTCTTAGAATTGTATTAGGTTTTTTTTTTTAGATATTTGTTTACTTTTTTTAGCTGCCCTGTTGCCCTGTTGGATGCTTTTTGTGAAATATAAGGGGTAGGGATGGGCCGAGCACCCCCCCCAGAACATGCAAACAGGCAAATAATTTGTGCGAACATGCAAACACCATTAAAGTCTATGGGACCTGCGTTATGTAATGTCGGTGTTATTATTTACTGTTTAAAAGGACATGTTTACAGTAACACGAGACCGATACAAGATTTGTAGTGTCTCCACGCGGGAAAATGTCCGTCTGCTTCGGGCAGGGTCGTGCTATAAACTTCCTTATAAAGTAAAAATAAAAAATTGAAATTCGTAATAATTTTAGTGACGAGGACTTTTTTGATAGCTAATTATTTGAAAAAAAAACGTAACTATGTACAGGAGATCCCGTCCTGGGTGCAGAGGTATGTGAAAAATACCGTTATTAAAAGTATATGCGGAAATTTTACTCGTGAAAACTAAAAATTACAAGTCCAGGGTATCTGAAATTACCACAAACGTACAAGCG
>BLSH010427305.1:448342-462004 GCA_018402905.1 Glandirana rugosa | reverse complement strand
AGTCCCATTTACATCACAGTGCCCCCTTTAAGAGCAACCCCCTTTACATCACAGTGCCCCCTTTAAGAGCAGCCCCCTTTACATCACAGTGCCCCCTTTACAGGGCAGCCCCTTTACATCACTGTGCCCCCTTTACAGAACAGTCCCCTTTTACATCACAGTGCCCTCTTTACAGGGCAGCCCCATACATCACCGTGCCCTCTTTACTTACAGGGCAGCAAGCCCCTTTACATCACAGTGCCCCCTTTACAGAGCAGTCCCCTTTACATCACAGTGCCCCCTTTACAGATCAGTCCCCTTTACATCACAGTGCCCCCTTTACAGAGCAGTCTCCTTTACATCACAGTGCCCCTTTAATACAGCAGTCCCCTTTACATCACAGTGCCCCCTTTACAGGGCAGCCCCTTTACATCACAGTGCCCCCTTTACAGAATAGTCCCCTTTTACATCATAGTGCCCTCTTTACAAGGCAGTCCCTATACATCCCTGTGCCCTCTTTACAGGGCAGCCAGCCCCTTTACATCACTGTGCCCCCTTTACAGAGCAGTCCCTGTTAAAATTAATGTAAAGTGGACTGTACTGTAAAGGGAGCACTGTAATGTAAAGGGGTGACTGTGATGTGAAGGGAACTGAGGACACTGTGGGACTGTTTTAAAGGGGCATTATGATGTAAAGGGGGACTGTGGACACTGATGGAATGGGGGAATTGTGATGTAAAGGGGGACTGTGAACACTGATATAATGGGGGAATTGTGATATAAAGAGGAACTGTGGACACGAATATAATGTGGAGAATTGCGAAGTAAAGGGGGAGTGTGGACACTGATATAATGGGGGGAGTTGTGATGTAAAGGGGGACTGTGGACACTGATATAATGGGGGAGGGGGAATGAGATGTAAATGGGGACTGTGAACACTGATATAAAGGGGGAACTGTGATGTAAAGAGGGAGTGTGAAGACTGATATAATGGGGGGATTGTGATGTAAAGGGGGACTGTGGACACTGATATAATGGGGGAATTGTGATGTAAAGGGTAACTGTGAGCACTGATATAATGGGGGGAACTGTGGACACTGATATAAAGGGGGACTTGTGATGTAAAGGGGGACCGTGGACACTGATATAATGGGGGAATTCTGATGTAAAGGGGAAATTCTGATGTAAAGGGGGACTGTGAAAACTGATATGAAGGGGGGCTGAGGACAGACTCCGTGAATATCCCATTCTCTGACCTGTCCACCCCCCCAGTTGGCTGCCATGAAACTGGTCTTGGGTGCCCAGAAGATTAGGGACTGCTGCCCTACAGGGTGGACTGTTCCTGCATCTGTACACATCAGTTCCTGTGACTGTGTATGTCCCTTGCAGTCAAAAGAAACCAGTTCCCTTTAATGGCAGACCCACCAGCTGTACAAATTAAATTTCCTTACACAGCCTCCCCCCGTTAGGAACCATCCGTGGCTGTTTGGAGGACATTGCGCGGGCGCGCGTAGCGCGTGCCTGTGCATGTGTGCGAGCACTTGTGCGCGTGTGCCGGCACTGGCGCCAAAACGGCCATTTAAGCAGACAGCACCCTGCAACCAGTGCTGTCCGTTCTACAGCGTTCCTGTATCCCGTGACCCGCGTTTACTCTGAAAAGACTTCCTGTATCTGTGACCCTGGTTTTCCTTGGACTTTGTTTGCTTTCTGCCTGCCCCAACCCCCGGCCTGTCTATGACTACTCTTTGCCTGCTCCTCTGTACCTCTGCTGCCTGCACGTTGCCAGCCCTGCCTGCACCTGACCATCCGCCTGCCTGATCCCTTTGCACCACACTGCCAGCCTGTTACCGACCTGGCCTGCATCACCATTCTTCTGTCTGCACGAGTTCCAGTGGACCCTCAACTACCACCAGTGACCAAGTCCAGCCCTCGTGCCCCCCTGTGCTCCAGAACTCCCTGCCTCCACTACCAGGGGTTCTTGAACCAGGACCGTAAGAGAGGTTGTCCCCTGCACAAGTCAGACTCGACCGCCAGGTACGTGACACCCCCACTCCATTTGGCTGCTGGGGGGGAAGGAGTCCTCCTTTGTAGTCTAGAAGTCACAACTTGAAGGGCTTTCTCCCCACCCCACATGACTGGGGGCCCGTACATCCTCCTTGGGTCTGTTGCTGTGCGTTTGACGCACATACGTTGCCTAAAATTTAACTTTCAGTTTAAATTCTTCAAATACATTCCAGTAGCATAAAAAAGGTGTATAAAGTCTTGCAGTTCATCTTCTTTCTAAAGCAGCCACAGCTTGGGTAGAAAATCTGCAGAGAAGGACCCTTGTTCTCTATGGGGAAGCAGTGGTCTCTCTGCAGAGGTCCAGCACCTGTGCTGCTAAGTCAGATCTGTACTTCTACAATCAGTAAAGCTCATTCTTCCTGTTGATTGGAGCTCTCAGGTTCTGACTGAGTCACAGGGGGAATGGCAGACCTCTGCAGAGATACCGCTGCTTACACACACAGCAAGGTCTCTGTGGCTACTGCCAGGAGAAAGGCTTTTTTTTTTTTTACTAAGGATGTGGCCACTTTTCATGATGGAAAAAGGGGAGTGAGGAACATGCCCCTACCCCTTCAAGTGAATGTGACCATGCCTAATCTATACCATTGGGGTATGGTTGAGATTCTCCCTTCCCCTCCAAAAAAAATACCAGATGTACAGGAGGCTATATATTGTTTTTCAAGCCACTTTGTTCCTAGATTGCTTTACAGAGCGGCGGTAGAGACTCTCGTTCCTGTGAACGAGGCCCCACTATAACCAGAAGTGGGAGTAAACCAGGGAAGGGTTAGAACTCCTAGCAGTTTTCAAACTCTATTCCGGAAAATTCTCCTCACTTCCTGCCTGGGTCAGAAAGGAATCTCGTCTTGCTGTGCTGGTGTCAACGCCCCCGGTATTTTATATCCTGGTGTCACAAGGACAGGAAATGAGGAAAAACTCCCTAATGGGTCACAGACAGAAATGTTGCTGCTTCACTCTTCCAAAAACAGAAAATTGGTAGACTGCAGGATGTTAGGACAAAAGCTGAGAGTAATCACATTTTCCCACATCATCGGGGTCACTAAGTAGCACAGGAAGGACACATGAGCCCCTCACCCTACAGCTACCAGAGGAGCAACATGGCTGCCCAATTCCTGGTTACATGGCTAAGCACGGTGGAGGAGTTGTGTGACTCAGATAATAATAATGATGTCTGCAGTACTGGAGGTGTCCTATGGACACACAGCTCTGTGTATGGAGAGACAATACTGCATGAGGTCATAAGACATACCAGAGACATTATATATATAGATATGCCAAATCATGTTCCATGTTACAGACACCTCCAGGGATATCAACCCTATTACACACCTTTGTATCATCAGCAAAGAGACATACATTGCCCAACAAACCTTTAGTTATATCACTTACATATAGGTTGAATAGAACAGGACCCAGTACAGAGCCTTGTGGTACCCCACTAGTGACTGCTCTCTGTTCTGAGTGAGCCCCATTGTACTCCATTATACCCCATATTGTACAGTATAGTAGTGTTATATACAGTATATAGTGTACAGTATAGTAGTATTATTTACAATATGGTGTATATTATATATAAAGTATATGATATATATAGAGTATATGGTGTATATAGAGTATATGGTGTGTATTATATATAGAGTATATGGTATATATAGAGTATATGGTGTATATAGAGTATATGGTATAGATAGAGTATATGGTGTATATTATATATAGAGTATATGGTATATATAGAGTATATGGTGTATATAGCGTATATGGTATATATTATATATAGAGTATATGGTATATATAGAGTATATGGTATATATAGAGTATATGGTGTATATAGAGTATATGGTATATAAAGAGTATATGGTGTATATAGAGTATATGGTGTATATTATATATAGAGTATATGGTGTATATTATATATAGAGTATATGGTGTGTATTATATATAGAGTATATGGTATATATAGAGTATATGGTGTATATAGAGTATATGGTGTATATTATATATAGAGTATATGGTATATATAGAGTATATGGTGTGTATTATATATAGGGTATATGGTATATATAGAGTATATGGTGTATATAGAGTATATGGTGTATATTATATATAGAGTATATGGTATATATAGAGTATATGGTGTGTATTATATATAGAGTATATGGTATATATAGAGTATATGGTGTATATAGAGTATATGGTGTATATTATATATAGAGTATATGGTGTATATATAGAGTATATGGTGTGTATTATATATAGAGAATATGGTATATATAGAGTATATAGAGTATATGGTGTATATAGAGTATATGGTGTACATTATATATAGAGTATATGGTATATATAGAGTATATGGTGTATATAGAGTATATGGTATATATAGAGTATATGGTGTATATAGAGTATATGGTATATATAGAGTATATGGTGTATATAGAGTATATGGTGTATATAGTATATATATAGAGTATATTGTATATATAGAGTATATGGTATATATAGAGTGTATGGTGTATATATAGTATATGGTGTATATTATATATAGGGTATATGGTATATATAGAGTATATGGTGTATATAGAGTATATGGTGTATATTATATATAGAGTATATGGTATATATAGAGTATATGGTGTATATAGAGTATATGGTGTATATTATATATAGAGTATATGGTGTATATAGAGTATATGGTATATATAGAGTATATGGTATATATAGAGTATATGGTGTATATAGTGTATATGGTGTATATATAGAGTATATGGTGTATATAGAGTATATGGTGTATATTATATATAGAGTATATGGTGTATATTATATATAGAGTATATGGTGTATATAGAGTATATGATGTATATAGAGTATATGGTATATTATAGAGTATATGGTATATATGGTGTATATAGAGTATATGGTGTATATAGAGTATATGGTGTATATTATATATAGAATATATGGTGTATATTATATATAGAGTATATGGTGTATATAGAGTAAATGGTGTATATTATATATAGAGTATATGGTGTATATTATATATAGAGTATATGGTGTATATTATATATAGAGAGAGTATATAGTGTATATTATATATAGAGTATATGGTGTATATTATATATAGAATATATGGTGTATATTATATATAGAGTATATGGTGTATATAGAGTATATGGTGTATATTATATATAGAATATATGGTGTATATTATATATAGAGTATATGGTGTATATAGAGTATATGGTTTATATTATATATAGAGTATATGGTGTATATTATATATAGAGTATATGGTGTATATAGAGTATATGGTGTATATATATATAGAGAGAGAGTATATGGTGTATATTATATATAGAGTATATGGTGTATAGAGTATATGGTGTGTATTATATATAGAGTATATGGTATATATAGAGTATATGGTGTGTATTATATATAGAGTATATGGTGTATATAGAGTAAATGGTGTATATTATATATAGAGTATATGGTGTATATTATATATAGAGTATATGGTGTATATAGAGTATATGGTGTATATTATATATAGAATATATGGTGTATATTATATATAGAGTGTATGGTGTATATAGAGTATATGGTGTATATTATATATAGAATATATGGTGTATATTATATATATAGAGAGTATATAGTGTATATTATATATAGAGTATATGGTGTATATTATATATATAGAGAGTATATAGTGTATATTATATATAGAGTATATGGTGTATATTATATATAGAATATATGGTGTATATTATATATAGAGTATATGGTGTATATTATATATATATAGAGAGTATATAGTGTATATTATATATAGAATATATGGTGTATATTATATATAGAGTATATGGTGTATATGGTGTATATAGAGTATATGGTTTATATTATATATAGAGTATATGGTGTATATTATATATAGAGTATATGGCGTATATTATATATAGAGTATATGGTGTATATAGAGTATATGGTGTATATTATATATATAGAGAGTATATGGTGTATATAGAGTATATGGTGTATATATATATATATATATATATATAGAGAGAGTATATGGTGTATAGAGTATATGGTGTGTATTATATATAGAGTATATGGTATATATAGAGTATATGGTGTGTATTATATATAGAGTATATGGTGTATATAGAGTATATGGTGTGTATTATACAGTATATGGTATATATAGAGTATATGGTGTATATAGAGTATATGGTATATATAGAGTATATGGTATATATAGAGTATATGGTATATATTATATATAGAGTATATGGTGTATATTATATATAGAGTATATGGTGTATATTATATATAGAGTATATGGTGTATATTATAGAGTAAATGGTGTATATATGGTGTATATTATATTATATATAGAGTATATGGTGTATATTATATATAGAATATATGGTATATATAAAGTATATGGTGTATATAGAGTATATGGTGTATATTATAGAGTATATGGTGTATATTATAGAGTATATGGTATATAGAGTATATTATATATATATAGAGTATATGGTGTATATTATATTATATATAGAGTATATGGTTTATATATGGTGTATATAGAGTATATGATGTATATTATAGAGTATATGGTGTATATTATATATAGAGTATATGATGTATATTATAGAGTATATGGTGTGTATTATATATAGAATATATGGTATATATAGAGTAGTATATGGTGTATATTATATTATATATAGAGTATATGGTGTATAATATAGAGTATATGGTATATATAGAGTATATAGAGTAGTATATGGTGTATATATGGTGTATATTATAGAGTATATGGTGTATATTATAGAGTATATGGTGTATATTATATATAGAGTATATGGTGTATTATAGAGTAGTATATGGTGTGTATTATAGAGTATATGGTGTATATATGGTGTGTATTATAGAGTATATGGTATATAGAGTAGTATATGGTGTATATAGAGTATATGATGTATATTATAGAGTATATGGTGTATATATGGTATATATAGAGTATATGGTGTATATAGAGTATATGGTGTATATTATATATAGAGTATATGGTGTATATAGAGTATATGGTGTATATAGAGTATATGGTGTATATAGAGTATATGGTGTATATTATATATAGAGTAGTATATGGTGTATATATGGTGTATATTATAGAGTATATGGTGTATATATGGTGTATATTATAGAGTATATGGTGTATATTATATTATATATAGAGTATATGGTGTATATAGTGTATATGGTATATATAGAGTATATGGTGTATATAGAGTATATGGTGTATATTATATATAGAGTATATGGTGTATATTATATATAGAGTATATGGTGTATATTATATATAGAGGATATGGTGTATATTATGGAGTATATAGAGTAGTATATGGTGTATATTATAGAGTATATGGTGTATATAGAGTATATGGTGAGTATATGGTGTATATAGAGTATATGGTGTATATTATATATAGAGTAGTATATGGTGTATATAGAGTATATGGTGTATATAGAGTATATGGTGTATATTATATATAGAGTAGTATATGGTGTATATAGAGTATATGGTGTATATAGAGTATATGGTGAGTAAATGGTATATATAGAGTATATGGTATATATAGAGTATATGGTGTATATAGAGTATATGGTGTATATAGAGTATATGATGTATATTATAGAGTATATGGTGTATATATGGTATATATAGAGTATATGGTGTATATTATATATAGAGTAGTATAAGGTGTATATATGGTGTATATTATAGAGTATATGGTGTATATATGGTGTATATTATAGAGTATATGGTGTATATTATATTATATATAGAGTATATGGTGTATATAGTGTATATGGTATATATAGAGTATATGGTGTATATAGAGTATATGGTGTATATTATATATAGAGTATATGGTGTATATTATGGAGTATATAGAGTAGTATATGGTGTATATTATAGAGTATATGGTGTATATTATGGAGTATATAGAGCAGTATATGGTGTATATAGAGTATATGGTGAGTATATGGTGTATATAGAGTATATGGTGTATATAGAGTATATGGTGTGTATAGAGTACATGGTGTATATGGTGTATATAGAGTATATGGTATATATAGAGTATATGGTGTATATAGAGTATATGGTATATATAGAGTATATGGTGTATATAGAGTATATGGTGTATATATAGAGTATATGGTGTATATAGAGTATATGGTGTATATATAGAGTATATGGTATATATAGAGTATATGGTGTATATAGAGTATATGGTGTATATAGAGTATATGGTGTATATTATATATAGAGTATATGGTGTATATTATATATAGAGTATATGGTATATATAGAGTATATGGTGTATATAGAGTATATGGTATATATAGAGTATATGGTGTATATTATATATAGAGTATATGGTGTATATAGAGTATATGGTGTATATTATATATAGAGTATATGGTGTATATAGAGTATATGGTGTATATAGAGTATATGGTATATATAGAGTATATGGTGTGTATAGAGTATATGGTATATATAGAGTATATGGTGTATATAGAGTATATGGTATATATAGAGTATATGGTGTATATATAGAGTATATGGTGTATATATAGAGTATATGGTATATATAGAGTATATGGTGTATATAGAGTATATGGTGTATATTATATATAGAGTATATGGTGTATATTATATATAGAGTATATGGTGTATATTATATATAGAGTATATGGTATATATAGAGTATATGGTGTATATAGAGTATATGGTATATATAGAGTATATGGTGTATATTATATATAGAGTATATGGTGTATATTATATATAGAGTATATGGTGTATATAGAGTATATGGTGTATATAGAGTATATGGTATATATAGAGTATATGGTGTGTATAGAGTATATGGTATATATAGAGTATATGGTGTATATAGAGTATATGGTGTATATAGAGTATATGGTGTGTATAGAGTATATGGTATATATAGAGTATATGGTGTGTATAGAGTATATGGTGTATATAGAGTATATGGTGTATATAGAGTATATGGTGTGTATAGAGTATATGGTATATATAGAGTATATGGTGTATATAGAGTATATGGTGTATATAGAGTATATGGTGTATATTATATATAGAGTATATGGTGTATATTATATATAGAGTATATGGTGTATATTATATATAGAGTATATGGTATATATAGAGTATATGGTGTATATAGAGTATATGGTATATATAGAGTATATGGTGTATATTATATATAGAGTATATGGTGTATATAGAGTATATGGTGTATATAGAGTATATGGTATATATAGAGTATATGGTGTGTATAGAGTATATGGTATATATAGAGTATATGGTGTATATAGAGTATATGGTGTATATAGAGTATATGGTGTGTATAGAGTATATGGTATATATAGAGTATATGGTGTGTATAGAGTATATGGTGTATATAGAGTATATGGTGTATATAGAGTATATGGTGTGTATAGAGTATATGGTATATATAGAGTATATGGTGTATATAGAGTATATGGTGTATATAGAGTACATGGTGTATATATAGAGTATATATAGAGTATATGGTGTATATAGAGTATATGGTATATATAAAGTATATGGTGTATATAGAGTATATGGTGTATATAGAGTATATGGTGTATATAGAGTATATGGTGTATATAGAGTATATATAGAGTATATGGTGTATATAGAGTATATGGTGTATATAGAGTATATGGTATATATAGAGTATATGGTATATATAGAGTATATGGTATATATAGAGTATATGGTGTATATAGAGTATATGGTGTATATAGAGTATATGGTGTATATAGTGTATATGGTATATATGGAGTATATGGTGTATATAGAGTATATGGTGTATATAGAGTATATGGTGTATATAGAGTATATGGTATATATAGAGTATATGGTGTATATAGAGTATATGGTATATATAAAGTATATGGTGTATATAGAGTATATGGTATATATAGAGTATATGGTATATATAAAGTATATGGTGTATATAAAGTATATGGTATATATAGAGTATATGGTATATATAAAGTATATGGTGTATATAGAATATATGGTATCTATAGAGTATATGGTATATATAGAGTATATGGTGTATATATAGAGTATATGGTGTATATAGAGTATATGGTATATATAGAGTATATGGTGTATATAGAGTATATGGTGTATATAGAGTATATGGTATATATAGAGTATATGGTGTATATAGAGTATATGGTGTATATAGAGTATATGGTGTGTATAGAGTATATGGTATATATAGAGTATATGGTGTATATAGAGTATATGGTGTATATTATATATAGAGTATATGGTGTATATAGAGTATATGGTGTATATATGGTGTATATTATTTATAGAGTATATGGTGTATATAGAGTATATGGTGTATATAGAGTATATGGTGTATATAGAGTATATGGTATATATAGAGTATATGGTGTATATAGAGTATATGGTGTATATAGAGTATATGGTGTGTATAGAGTATATGGTATATATAGAGTATATGGTGTATATAGAGTATATGGTGTATATTATATATAGAGTATATGGTGTATATAGAGTATATGGTGTATATATGGTGTATATTATTTATAGAGTATATGGTGTATATAGAGTATATGGTGTATATAGTGTGTATATAGAGTATATGGTGTGTATAGAGTATATGGTGTATATATAGAGTATATGGTGTGTATAGAGTATATGGTGTATATTATATATAGAGTATATGGTGTATATATAGAGTATA
The DNA here is from genome assembly GCA_018402905.1 of Glandirana rugosa. Lineage (NCBI taxonomy): Eukaryota > Metazoa > Chordata > Amphibia > Anura > Ranidae > Glandirana > Glandirana rugosa. Next base: position 451,104 of record BLSH010427305.1, on the reverse strand, counting down.
TGGTGTGTATAGAGTATATGGTATATATAGAGTATATGGTGTATATAGAGTATATGGTGTATATAGAGTATATGGTGTATATAGAGTATATGGTGTATATTATATATAGAGTATATGGTGTATATAGAGTATATGGTGTATATATGGTGTATATTATTTATAGAGTATATGGTGTATATAGAGTATATGGTGTATATATAGAGTATATGGTGTGTATATAGAGTATATGGTGTATATAGAGTATATGGTATATATAGAGTATATGGTGTATATAGAGTATATGGTGTATATAGAGTATATGGTGTACATTATATATAGAGTATATGGTGTATATAGAGTATATGGTGTATATAGAGTATATGGTATATATAGAGTATATGGTGTATATAGAGTATATGGTGTATATAGAGTATATGGTATATATAGAGTATATGGTATATATAGAGTATATGGTGTATATAGAGTATATGGTGTACATTATATATAGAGTATATGGTGTATATAGAGTATATGGTGTATATATAGAGTATATGGTGTGTATATAGAGTATATGGTGTATATTATATATAGAGTATATGGTGTATATAGAGTATATGGTATATATAGAGTATATGGTGTATATATAGGTATATGGTGTATATAGAGTATATGGTGTATATTATATATAGAGTATATGGTGTATATAGAGTATATGGTGAGTATATGGTATATATAGAGTATATGGTGTGTATTATATATAGAGTATATGGTATATATAGAGTATATAGAGTAGTATATGGTGTATTATAGAGTAGTATATGGTGTATATAGAGTATATGATATTATATATAGAGTATATGATGTATATAGAGTAGTATATGGTGTATATTATAGAGTATATAGAGTAGTATATGGTGTATATTATATTATATATAGAGTATATGGTGTATATAGAGTAGTATATGGTGTATATTATAGAGTATATGGTGTATATAGAGTATATGATGTATATTATATTATATATAGAGTAGTATATGGTGTATATTATATATAGAGTAGTATATGGTATATGGAGTATATAGAGTAGTATATGGTGTATATATGGTATATAGAGTAGTATATGGTATATAGAGTAGTATATGGTATATATAGAGTATATAGAGTAGTATATGGTGTATATATGGTATATAGAGTAGTATATGGTATATAGAGTATATAGAGTAGTATATGGTATATATAGAGTATATAGAGTAGTATATGGTATATAGAGTAGTATATGGTATATATAGAGTATATAGAGTAGTATATGGTGTATATATGGTATATAGAGTATATGGTATATATATTATATTAACCAGCAACACACACGTGACTGGATGTTGATCGCTCTCCCTTCCCCTCATAGCCACGCCCCTTCCCCCTGGCGTGCCGTCCCCTCTCCCGCCTCTCTGGGCGGCGTCGTGATGTCAGCGCGTTGGTGACGTCACAAAAGGAACTGGCAGAGCGGCGTTTCGGGTCCAGCTGGGAACCCGGAGAGAGTGAGCGTTACCCGTCCGGGTTACCGAGACACCCGCACCGCGACCGGCCCAAGGGAGACTTCTAAGGTCAGCGAGGCCCGGCTCCGGACCCAGAGCAGCCTGCCAGACAGGAGACGGAATACGGGGCCCTCGCCACCCTCCATCCGGGCCACTGAGGAGGTCACTCCACCCACAGGGCCCCACTGCGTCCCCAGCGAGGGGAGAGAGCCTGGGTGGGGGGGGCACCCTGGCCGCAGCTTCTACGTCCCCTGACTCATAGAGCCACCAACTGGTCCCAAGAGCTGACACTCACACTACAAAGGAGCTGGAACTTGGTTGGCTGCTCTGGGCCCTCACAGGAGGCTGGTCCCAAGAGCTAACACTCTGTTACAGCTAAGACTGACCTCTACAGACTGTGGCTCGCGTATTGGGCCCTGCGTAACCCTACACGGGGCCCCAAGGGGCGCACATAGCTTGCTAGTCACAAGAGCTAGCACTCTGCTGTGGCCAAGACAAAGGTCCGCGTGTCTACAGACTGTGGTTGGTGTACCGGGCCCTACATAAGTCTACACGGGGCCCCACACAGGCTGCTGGTCCCAAGAGCTAGCACTCAGCAGCTGGGGGAGGGACGTGACAAAGGTGCTCCCCCCTGCCGACCACCAAGAGGCTCTCTGGGCCCCGCTGATGCAAATCCCACAGGCTGGTCCCAGGAGCTGACACTCGCCTGTGGCGGAGGCACAAGAACTTCACTTTATCTAGACTGGGATTTGTATCTGGTTTGTGGAGGGCACACAGAACTTGGAGACTATACAGGAACCTCGTCCGAAGAACTGACACTCACTACGGAGACAAAGCCCCCAACACACAAAGGATAGGACTCTCTGACCGGGCCCTAAACTCCCCCCTCCCCCCACCACCACCAGTCTACCTGTGGTTGGCCACCATGGCCCAGCAACAGATGACCAGCTCACAGAAGGCCCTGATGCTGGAGCTCAAGTCCCTGCAGGAGGAGCCGGTGGAGGGGTTCCGCATCACGCTGGTGGACGAGAGCGACCTATACAACTGGGAGGTGGCCATCTTCGGGCCCCCCAACACCCTCTACGAAGGAGGGTACTTCAAAGTGAGTATTAGGATGGAGGTAAAGTACGGTATGGGGCCCAAAGGGCCAGAGTCAGCACATCCTGAGGGTATCTCATGTAATGTGAGATCGGCTTGGAAGGGTTCCTTAAGATAGGTGGGCTGGGGGTGTGCTTTGAAGGTGAGGGG
>BLSH010427305.1:428719-441664 GCA_018402905.1 Glandirana rugosa | reverse complement strand
TTTTTTTTTTTTTTTTTTTTTTTACATTTTCCAGATCTTTAGAACTGTTTATTTTGCATTTATTAATTGCTTTGTTATTCAGTGACCTGCCTTGGTTTTTTTTAACCTTTTTTAGTTTTGAAAAATGTGTCATAGTTGGCAAAACTGGTGCTACAGGATTACGGGCCGGGGAGAGATTTCTGTGCACATCACTGACTTCCTGTTTAGTAATCCCAATGCGTAGGGACAGCAGTGACTACTGGTTGAGTAAGATGTGTGCCCAACCCATTTTTGTTGGGAATGTTGTTAAGGCTTCCCAGAGATGGCAAACTTAAAAAATAAAATAAAAATAATTCTAGCAACATTTTACGTTTTTAACGATTTAAAACAAAATAACTTTTTGAAGTAAATGTGCTTTGGTTTTTTTTTTTGTTTTTTTCACTTTCATCTTCTTTTTACATATTTGTAGTTCCTCTCTAGCAGTTTCTTGTATGTCAAACAAGTTATTTGCATCCCTGGTGACTGGCTGCTGCAGTGCCAGGCCACAGTGTAAGCAGACCCAGACAATAGACAAGGGGTGGCCCGTCCATTGGGGCCTGTCCCTCCCTATCCGTGCGCCCAACCCCTTTCAGGACGCCGGTGTATGAATTCCTATGGCGATCCCCAGGTGGGTTTTTTTTTTTTTTTAATAGTTCTGATTAGAGCCAGAGGCTCTAATAGGCTTCTAATGGGCTCTAATAGGCTTCAAAATAGGGTGGTCTCTGGGCGCAGAGCATTGCGTTCAGAGCCCACCTAGGTGTGTTGCAACAGGCTCCCTGGCCAATCGAGATGCGGATCTGATACCCATCACCCTATTAGCTGAAAGGACAGGCGATCGTATTGGACACCTAGGAGGAGGGGAGGAAACGCGCGGCGGAAGCGAGGAGAGCAGCCGCTGGCCTGGTTGCTTGCCGATGCCTTGTGCCCCACTCCCCGGCGCTGCTCTGATGCCTGATCCCTGCCAGTGGTCGCCACCTAGATGGCGTAAGGTCCAGTGGCCCGACTGGCAGACAGTGGGGTGGTGGTTGTTGTTTGTCACCCCCCCTCAAGCAAAAAAACACCAGCCGCCACTGCAATACACTTGCACGGAGAGTAGAAACGCTTTACTATCACAGTAAAGGCTGGTACACACTATAAAAAATCGGGTGAATGATCATCTGGTTTTCCTCGATTGTCTCACAGCAAGTCGGAATCGAGCATATAAATGTGTGAAAATTCTCGTACGACAAAGGCCTTATTTTTGTTTATGGTTTGTGATCATTCGCAGTCGTTCGTATCTAATTTCTCGTACCAAAACAGTACACATTAAATGAAAATCGTTCGTTCTGTTCACGTACGAGAACCATTTAGGAGTTTGCCCCCTTTGGAATTTTCTGTTTGGAAATTCTGAATCGCATGTCGAAAGTTGTGTACACATTATATGAACGATCGTACTTCCTATGGAACGTTACTTCGGATTTTTCCCATAGTGTGTACACTACCTTCACACTTGTGCGACCGTGCTGTTTTTTGCCACGGTTTCGGGTTAGTACGACTTTGGTCCTACTTTGTTGCAACTTTGGCTCAATGAAAACATATTACAAAGTCGTACAGATAGGAACGGTGCTCATTGGAAATAAATAGGAACTTTGCCGTCCCAAATCCCAGGATAACTCGCACAATTGTGGAAGGGGTCTTATTGGCATTCTCCTTGTACTCCCTCCTAAATCAGCCGTAGATGATTCCAATCTCGGCCCGGCCAGTTCAGCATGGGGCCCGGCCAGTTCAGCATGGGGCCCGGCCAGTTCAGCATGGGCCTGCCAAAATTGGAACCATCTATAGACAGGCTGACTGTACTCAAGTCGATCCATCGATCAACTTTGCTACAACCAGCTTGTCAGCTCTTCAGCATGCGACTATTTCCAACGGCTGTAGCCTCTAGCTGTAATCAATGGTGTTCCCCCGGCTCACCAGCGCCCTCGCAGTTCATTGAGAACTACAAGCCACTGGCTGCTGTCGGCTCTGTGAACAAATTATGTAGCCAAGTAGGCGGAGCCCCACACGGCCGCATTGTTTTTTAAATTATGACATCGCGTGCATGGAAAAGATCCCCCGCCCACTGTCACAGGGGGGAGAGGATGCAGCAGCTGAAATATGTTACATGTTCCAAAGGTGAACTTATTCTTTAAAGACAAATGCAGGTATTTACACTGCTTGCACATGCATTTAGGCTCCATTCACTTGTATAGTTTGTCATGAGCCTTTGGACAACAAAGTCGCACAACAAATTGCACCCTATTCTTTTCAATGGCACCCGTTCAAATCTGCACGACTACTTCTACTTTGCTGCGACTTTTGATGTGACTTTGATCCGTAGAATGTAAAGTCTGATCAAAATCGCACCAAAAGTCGCACTGGAAATTGTGTGACTGGAGACTCCCTAATGTGAATGGAGCTTTAATGATTCATAAATGATGTATACACTACTGGAGTTTAGCTTTAAGGCGACATACCTCTGTGTGTCTGGAAAGCACGCAGGATCCCCCATTTGCAGACATTCGGCGGTGTCATTAATTCTTAATGAAGCAATGTTAGATTTTATTCATTAACTCTAAATGGAACCCCCCCCATCTACCAACGTGTACGCCAAAACGCACGGTGCAGCATGGTTTTGAAAAGGGATCCGGGTTCTTCTGCTTTTCTGCATTCCTTGCTTGAAATGAATGGACTGCCCTAAACATGATGCGCGGAAATGCACATGCGTTCTGTTGCACCTGCTTGGTGTGATCAGACTAAAGTAGAGATCCATGCATTTCTTATTTTAAATTTGCCCTCCATGTGTTTAAAAAAACAAAAACACTACTACTGTTTCCCCTCCTCTCCATGCTCTGGTGCTATCCCCGTCTTCCTCCTCGGTCCAGCATCGCCAATACTCTTCATGCAGATTGACACCCACATTGGTCTGCCGTGTCCTGCAAGTTCAGATTGTTTACATGACCCCTTCGGGGTTGGGGGGGGGGGTGGGTTGCGTCCTCATGCAAGATGGGACCTCATTACTCCAGGACTGAGCAGCACTCACATCTCATTGGTCAGTTGTTCCTCCTGGACTAAAAGCTATTTGGGGGGGGGGGGGGGAAGCTGGCATTCTGCTTCCAACACCTGCCACAGGAGATGCCTTCAATTTGATTGAAAGCTTTGTGCAGAATGCTGAGAAAAGCAGTGAGTAAGTTGCACAAGACTTTTGTGAGTGTATAAAGTGTACCGAATGCCTTTTAGGATGCCATTTTTTTTTTTTTTGGTAGTTTAAAAAAAAAAAAAAAAAAACAGTTCCCGTAGATGGAAGTGAGAAGGTTTTTGTAATCATTTTGAGACCTTACAGTAAAAAAAAGCCGGTGGCACTGAGATCCTTGCAGTGTAGTTTATTGGTAAGGCTCAAGCACCTGTGAGTGCATCTGGTGCATGGATTCTGTTGTCCCTGCGCTGTTACCTGTCTACCATTTTGAGACCTTGTCCCCTTTGGGCCAATTCTGGTACTTCGCTCCCATATGTAAAAATCATCATTTTGTTTTTCTAGAAAATTGCTAAGAACCCTCAAACATGTATGGTTTTTAAGCAGAGACCCTAGAGAATAAAATGACAATCGTTGCAACTTTGTCACCCGGTATTTTGCACAGCGATTTTTCAAACGCCTTTTTTTTTTTTTTTTCTGGTGAAATGTTATGCCGAGTAAATAGATACCCAACATGTCACACTTTAAAATTGCACACGCTCATGTAATGGCGCCAAACTTTGGTACTTAAAAATCTCCATAGGCAATGCTTTAAAAAAAATTTTGCAGGTTACCAGTTTACAGAGGAGGTTTTGGGATAGAATTATTTCTCTTGCTCTAACGCATGCGGCGATGCCTCACATGTAGTTGGAATGCTGTTTACATATGTGGGTGCGACTTTTAGGAGTTCACTTCTGCGCGTGAGCACGCTTTCATTTTTTTTAAATTTACTGTTATTTTTACACTTTCTGTTTAAATTTTTTTTTTTCGGTCACTTTTATTCCTATTACAAGGATTGTAAACACCTCTTGTAATAGGAATAGTGCGTGACCGGTCCTCTTTATGGAGAGATGTGGAGTCTAGAAGACCCCACATCTCTCCTTCAGGCTGGAAAGACCGAGATAAAAAAAAAAAAATACCTCTCTGCCTTTCCAGCCAACTCCCTGGCATGGTTTACTTCCGCCGGCCTGTGTTTTGTGCCTGGGCCTCTGAGGGTCATAGAGATTACTGGGGACCATCTTCACCAGAAATCTCTATGCTCAACTTATGGCGGCAACCGATTTTGGTTCCCTGGCTGGCCGATTGCAGGGGTGAGCTGGGAGAACAAAAGGGAGGGGGCGTCCTGTAGGAACGATCAAGCTGCTGAACTGCCGCTATGATTGTTCTTGCGGTGCAAGGAATCGCTGGCTAAAAGCTATCTGGATGATGCCTGTAGCTGCACCCATCATTCAGATGTCCCCACACAATCCAGGACGTCATGACGTACCTTGGGCGGGAAGTGGTTAAAGTGACAGGGTCTCTTTAAAGCTGCGTTATGCTCTCCTTGATGAGAATCTTGTTCTGTTCCTTCCTCCATATTAGGTGCTTACAGGGAGTGATGATGCCACCCCCCCCCCCATCATGTGACAGTTTTCATGCCCAGTGATTGGCCACTAGGCACAACCATTCCATCATTGGAGGTCATCGCATGCTTCCCAAAGCTCAGTAACCTTGTGTGTTTTTGCAGCAGCTGTAAAGGAAGGAGCGGAGGTGGGGGAATGCTGCTGCCATGAGTATAACTGGGTTGACAGGAATTCCTTGGGTTGCCGTTGTGTTGAAATTTATTTGCTTTCCTTCAATCCCTCCATTTGATTTTCCTGTACTCTTAAAACTCAGTGAAATGTTATTTGTGAACAAATCTCCTTATCTAATTCTGTCCTGGCAGATGTACACTGGACCTTGAGCTTTCTACCTCAGCTGGGTCATCTTGTCCTACTGATGGCTTATTACACTTATTGGAAAGTAAGCTTGTCTGTACCACTTAGCATTGTATATCTGTAGGCATGGCCATATCCATTTGTGGACCGTCTACCACAGATTTGTTACTAGCGATGCCAGTGTTTCTCAACTCCAGTCCTCAAGGCGCCCCAACAGGCCATGTTTTCAGGCTTCCCATTTTGCACAGGTGATTTGATCAGTTTCACTGCTTTAGTAATTACCACAGCCGTTTTTGTCTGAGGGACATCCTGAAAACCTGATCTGTTGGGGCGCCTTGAGGACTGGAGTTGAGAAACACTGAGCTATACTATTTGTTACCCAGGCCATAGTATAACTAGTAGTAGTTGGTCCCATTCAACTGGACTTGTTCTGGAATGCTGAAGACCTTATCATAGCTTCTTCAAGCCACTTCTTGGAGTGTCAGGAAGGTACCCCAGCATTGTTATCCACACAGATGGCACCAACACCCCAATCCAGTCACCATGGATTGTGTCAAGGTGGATGTTTGTCAAAGAACACAATGGGAGGCATGAAAATTGTGACGCCACCCTGTTTCCGAATACATAATACCATCCGTTGTGTCAGGAGATCTGCATAGGTGTTAATTCTTCTGGTCCCATGGGTGAAGGGTGTGAGTTGCCAGGTAGAGATGTTAATACCGCATTGTATGTGGAAGACAGATGATGGAGTTCCCGTTTTTTGTTATAAATGGCCTTGTTTCACACCTCTTGCAAACCAGTTGGTCTCTGTTCAAAATGTTCACCCCACTGTCCCCTAAAAGTGTTTTCAACCTTCTTTCAGTCAAGGCGCCCTCCAAGATTATGGACAGCCTCGAGGCGCCCTCCAAGATTATGGACAGCCTCGAGGCGCCCCTTTCTAAAATATAAAAACTATTCCGATATTTTTACACAGTGCAGTGACATCCGTACACGTAGGACACCCAAAGTTGAAGATTATTTGTTTTTCTGAAACAAAGACCCTTATTTGCAAGCTGGTACTGACTAGTATTCCAATGTTTCTCTTCTCCCTCAGTTTTTCTCCATCACTCAGCTAAGGTGCCCTCAGCACTGATGGAGAGGGGCAGGGGAGAGTCTAACAAGGATGCTATGCAGGTAACTGAGGTCCTCCTTATCAACTGATGTCATTGGTAGTTGGGAGGTTAGCCGCTAGAAGGTTGTAATTTTTCAATGAAACCCTATGGCTTTGTGTAACTAAAAGGCAGGCTGGCTTCATCCACCCACTGGCTTTTATACAATTTTGGGACAATTTGTAGGCATTTTACCAAGGCACCCCTGAAGAAACTTTAAGGTTGGGTTCACATGTGAACCGCATGCGGCTCACAGAAGGGGTCCGATGCGTCCTGGTTCACCGTTTCAGGTCCGATTTCAGCCCGAATTTTGGGCTGAAGCGGACCAAAAGTCGCACAGCCTTTTTGTGAAAAACGCACCGGACCTGCTGAGGAGATATGTGAACCGGCTCCATAGAGAGCTGGTCAAAATCTCCTATTGCGAATTGGATGCGGAGAACCCGCAACCAATTCGCAATGGTGTGAACCCAGCCTTAGGCACACCAGGGGTGCCTGGGCACCTGGTTGAAAAAGGCTGTTCTAACAATGTCCCTTTTTCCACTTCACCCGGGGGCTGCCTATGGCCCCCCCCCCTTATTCTCTAGGCACATGTCACCCACAAGGCCCGAATGCCCGCCAAGCCATTTCATGTGGCCCTCGCACATCTCTTGCAACTGTGGCGCCCCCTTGTCTCTGTAGTCCGCAGCAGAGAGGATAAAACTCCTCTACCAGATCCTGGATTTCTTCTTGCAGCTGCAGAGAAGCTGGTCTCTGCCCCCCCCCCCCCCCAATCTCAGCAGTCGGTAACAGAGAGGAAAGCCTCTGTGCAGCCAAAGCACCCCATCATCTCCACCTCCCCTGGTCTCAGCATTCAGCAGACTCCGGCAGCTGACTCAAGCCCTCTCTGCTGGTCCTTCTCCAGACCCTGCACTTTCTGCTTCCCAGCTCCTCCCCAGTTCATTTTAACAGGCTCAAGGTTGAAGTGACACTAAGCAAATAAAAGTAGAGCAGGCATTATGGCCTCCATATTATTTTTTTTTTATTTTTTTTTTTATTTTTTTTTAGCTGAACTTTGGGATAAGCAGATATTGTCTAAATCCATTCATCATGTGTATTCTTCCTCCAATCTCGGTGCGCTTTGTGTATTTCTTCCAGATCTGTGCAGTAATCCAGTGTGAGACTTCCTGTAATAAAGACCGCTCACTACTGCTGTCTCCTTCTGCAGGGGGACTGGTCTTGTCTCCACCCCCTCCTGTCTGTGTCTTCATTGAAGTATTTCCCTCTCACTTCTGATCCAGCGCTGGTGGTGAGCGTGGCAAACGAGCCAAAACAGTGCGTGGAGCTTGCTCAAAAAGGAGCAGGAGTTTCTTTTGGGCAACCGATTTGCGTGATGAGTTTTGCCGTAATTGGCGTGCATCAATCAGCGACAAAATTGCACTTTTTTTTTTTTGCCATTAGTTATGAATTGCCCCTAAACGTGTGGTGTGTTTATTTGCCTCGATTGCAGTGCGATTTGGAATTGTGGGCAGAATCGCAACGTTTCTGCCCACCATTCAAAAATGGCAAAATGTGAATGGGGCCTTATTGTTGGTGGTTTATGTGCGACCCAAACCAATTTCTCCTCTTCCAATGTGGCCCAGAAAGGACACCCCCTGACACTTGACCCACGGAAGGTTTACCCCCCCCCCCTTCATGACCAGGCCATTTTTTGCGATTTAGCACTGCATTACTTTAACTGACAATTGAGTGGTCGTGCCAACGCTGTACCCAAATAAAATGTAGTTTTTTTTTTTTTCCCACAAGTAGCTTTCTTTTGGTGGCATTTGATCTCCTCTGCAGTATTTGTTTGTTTTTTTTTGTTTTTTTTCACTATAAACAAAAAACAATAATTTTGAAAAAACAAAACCATGTTTCTGCTATAAAACCTATCCAATAAAATATAAAAGATAATGGAAAAAATCAAATGTCTCCTTAAATTTGGGCTAATGTTTTCTGCTACATATTCTTGGTAAAAAAAATCCCAATAAGCGTATATTGATTGGTTTACGCAAAAGTTATGTCTACAAACTATGGGATATATTTGTGGTTTTTTTTTTTTTTTGTTTTTTTAAATACAAGCAATGGCGATCAGGGACTTAAAGCGGGACTGCAATATTACGGCAGATAATTGGACACTAACTGACACTTTGCGGGAACCAGTGACACTAAGCCGTTGAGGTCCGTCAGATTTTCAGGTGGACCTGAACGGACGCTCCATGTATCTCTACAGGGCAACGGATGTCAGCGGTGACATGTCCGCTGACATCCGATCCGCTAAATCCAGACGTATGGAAAATAGGGTTTCCATCTGTCTGGATTTAGCGGATCGGAGCGTTTTCATACGATCCCCCATAGAGGAGAGCGGAGCTCTGACAGGTCCGTCCCTGCAGAGTGTAGACTGGCCTGTCATCCGCCGACTCAGCAGGGATCAATGGATCGATGCCCGCTGAGCAGCGGAGTCTGTGAAAACGGACACCGCACGTGTGAAAGGAGCCTAATACAGTGATCAGTGCTAAAAATATGCACAGTCACTGTACTAAGGACACTGGCTGGGAAGGTGTTGATGTCGGGTGATCATAGGGTTAACTGTGCCTAGCCTGTGCTTGTGTGTACTGTTAAGTGCTTTTACTAAGAAAAGTAATGGATTTTATTCTGTGCTTTGCAGGAACACAATCTATCCCTTCACCCCCACCCCATCAGAACCGACATCTGCTTTGTTTATATAGGCAGATCTCAGTTCGGTGTTTTACCAATGATCGGCGGGTGCCGGCAGACATCCAGTGCTCGGCACCTGCAGATCGGCTTCTGCTAATCCCAGCAAAAGTGGAGCGTGGGTGGTGCGTGCACGCCCCCTGCAGGTGGAAGTGCAGAATCACGTAAATATACATGATTCTGCACAGGAGAGCCGCCTGGTTGCAGTAAAGCTGCTATGGGACGGTCTTTTAAGTGGTTAGATGACTCCTGTATTTGGGGAAACCTGTGGGTTCCTATCGCTGACCTCTCTGGGTTATCCTTATTGGCTGTCTGACTTCAGACTGCATCATGCACCTGGAACAACGCGCAGTTCAGGGAAGTTGGTGGAGTCAAAATTCCCAATCCCCAGACTTGTTCCTGTTTTCAGATTACAGAAGCCATTGGATCACCATGAATGTTGGGGAACTGATACTTCTAGTAGCAGAGGGAAATGGCTGCATCCTCCATGCTTCAATACCGGATTCTATATACAGGACGTGAACCGTTTCCATACATAAAATTAGATTTAAAAAAAAAATAGAACTATAGACTTTTTTTTTTTTTTTTCCCCCATTTTGGATAGTGGGGGGGAGATTATAACTGGTGTCGGTTTTTTGACCCTCCAAAAGCAGATTGCAAACGCAGTGCGTTTGCCTGAACCGGATCTCATGGGTATAAGTGCCGATTCCAGAGTGGCTGAAAAAAAGTGCCTGCACCTTTTGATGTGTGATTTGAGCCATCAAACCTGAATCTCCTGTGATTCACATGCGGTTCCGGAGTGAACCTAGACTTAATGTATTGAGTTGTTTTTACGGGGATTTGCATATAAAGGGGTCGATTTACTAAAACTGGAAAGTGCAAAATCTGGTGCAGCGTGCATGGTAGCCAATCGGCTTCTTCAATTTGTTTAGTTAGGCTTTGAAAAATCAAACCTGGAAGCTGATTGGTTTCTATGCAGAGCTGCACCAGATTTTGTACTGTCCGGCTTTAGTAAACCAGAGTCATGGGTTTCAGGTAAAGATCCCCCCCCCCACCCCACACTCTGTGTTGGCTGCTCCTTTGGGCCTGTATGTCAGATGAAGTGATGCAGGAGGGAGTTCCTCTTTGATGCAAAGGGGTAGCTTTTCTTGCTTTGAGAATCCCATAGTCCTCTTGTACATGGCTCCCGCCCTGTGTGCGGTGTCCTGGGCTGTATGTGGATGGCAGATTGCTGTGTCAGGCCGCCCTGCGTTCTCCATGCTGGGTGCTGTGAATTGAGCTGCACATGTACAGGCAGGCTTTCTAGACTCTTCAATAATGCAAATCTCTTCTGTCCTGAGGCCTCTTACTGGAACGCGCATCATAGAGGAAGGGTTTGTTGGCATATTGGTGCCTGGAGGTAAGGGTTAAAGGAACCAAGCTTTTTATCCTGAATACCTGAAAGTGCAATGCAAGCGTCCAAGGACAAACACAGACCCTATTGTAGTTTCAGTCCTAAGATGTGGTGGCTGCATTTGTTTTGCCTTTTCCGTTTTTTCCCCTCTTCCTGTAATATGGTGAGGGGGGGGACGACAACACTGTCCCATTGTACAGTGTCCATGCAATGTTGTCACCCATTGTGCAGCTGTTCGCTTCTAAGTTGGACTATAGAACACCTCTCCCCTTTCCTCATTTCCATAACCTAGGGGCCAGGTGTTGTGTAGTTCAGGGGTGAACTGGACCAGGCCAATAACTTTGCTAGAGATTTCAGAGCAGCAGAGGAAACTGAACAAAGTTACAAGCCTTTTTTTATTTTTTTTTTCAGTTGCGTGATTATGTGCAGCCGGGCCACCCTGCTGCAGTAAATGTACCTGGAGTGGTCCAGAAGTGGTTAAAGGAGTTGTAACGGCAGAAGGGTTTTTTTTATCTTAATGCATTCTATGCAATAAGCTAAAAAGCCTTCTGTATGCAGCAGCCGCCCTAGCACCCCACCCCCCCAATACTTACCTGAGCCCCAGCGATGTCCAAAAGTCCCTCTGCTGTCTGGGACTCTCCCTCCTGACTGGCTGAGACACTGCAGCGGCGCCATTGGCTCCTGCTGCTGTCAGTCAGTAATCCAATCCGACAGAAGACTGGACCGAACCGCAGTCCCATGTCTGAATGGACACACACAGCCACGGCTCGGCTCCCCCATAGCAAGCTGCTTGCTATGGGGGCACTGAACAGGAGAGAGGGGCCAGGAGCACAGAAGAGGGACCTGAGGAGAAGAGGAGGATCCGTGCTGCTCTGTGAAAATCCACTGCAACAGAGGAGGCAAGTATAACATGTTTTTGTAAAGTCTCTTATTTTTCTATAAAAATAACAATCACTTTAAAGCTTGACATGTTTGCTATCAATTTGCTCGCTGCTATTCTTTGCAATTTACAAAAAATTTTTATTTATATGTGTGACTCAAAATGCATAATTGCACATGTTTAGAGGAAAAAAAAATTGTCGGCCTGAAGGTTAGTTAAAACCCCTAAAGCAAGAGTGTGTGTGTATATGTATACCCCTCACATTTTTGTAAATATTTTATTCTATCTTTTCATGTGACAACACTGAAGAAATGACACTTTACTACAATGTAAAGTAGTGAGTGTACAGCTTGTATAACAGTGTAAATTTGCTGTCCCCTCAAAATAACTCAACACACAGCCATTAATGTCTAAACCACTGGCAACAAAAGTGAGTACACCCCCAAGTGAAAATGTCCAAAGTGTCAATATTTTGTGTGGCCGCCATTGTTTTCCAGCACGGCCTTAACCCTCTTGGGCATGGAGTTCATCAGAGCTTCACAGGTTGCCACTGGAGACCTCTTCCCCTCCTCCATGACGACATCACAGAGCTGGTGGATGTTAAAGACCTTGCACTCCTCCACCTTCCATTTGAGGATGCCCCACAGATGCTCAATAGGGTTTAGGTCTGGAGAAATGCTTGGCCAGTCCTTCACCTTTACCCTCAGCTTCTTTAGCAAGGCAGTGGTCATCTTGGAGGAGTGTTTGGGGTCGTTATGTTGGAATACTGCCCTGCAGCCCAGTCTCCGAAGGTAGGGGATCATGTTCTGCTTCAGTATGTCACAGTGCATGTTGGCATTCATGGTTCCCCCAATGAACTGTAGTTCCCCAGTGCCTGCAGCACTCATGCAGCCCCAGACAATGACCCTCCCACCACCATGCTTGACTGTAGGCAAGACACACTTGTCTTTGTACTCCTCACCCGGTTGCCACCACACATGCCGCTTGACACCATCTGAACCAAATAAGTTTATCTTGGTCTCTTCAGACCAAAGGACATGGTTCCAGTAATCCATGCCCTTAGTCTGCTTGTCTTCAGCAATTTGTTTGCAGGCTTTCTTCTACATCAGTGGTTCTCAACTCCTGTCCTCGGGACCCACTAACAGGCCAGGTTTGCAGGATAACTGAAATACATCACAGGTGATATCATTTGCTGCTCAGTGATTGCAGTATTCTAGTCTGAATCTCCCCAAGGTAATACTTAAAATCTGGCCTGTTGGTGGGTCCTGAGGACCGGAGTTGAGAACCACTGTTCTACATCTTTAGAAGAGGCTTCCTTCTGGAGGGACCAATTTGATGCGGTGTATGGTCTGAGCACTGACAGGCAGGAAGTGGTGGAAAGTCCCTGCAAATGACTGACTATTGGACAGGAAGTGAAGAGAAATCTCCGCAATATGACATTGGTGGGGGGGGGGCTCCTGTTTAAATGTTTGGATTTTCCAAAACAAACAAAAAAAAATTTGACCGGGAATTTCATCTTGATATCCGTTTTGAAAGTATAAACTCATTCCCTCCCAGTCTAAGGTACGGGGGGGGGTGGTTACAGTATAACGCCTCTAAAGAGAAGTGAAGGACAGGTTATCAGTCAGTAAACGTCCCTGAAAGGTGGTGAAGGACGGACAGTCACGAGTCTGGTATGTGGCGTAGTTTAACCAGGGAGGTCTTCCTTCGGAGAAGATTTCTACATCTTGTCACCAAGAGTTGAGGCCAGGAGTCCTGGGTGGTTGTCCGGTCTAAAATTCATAATGGAACCCCTCTAAGTCTGATCTTATGACGTTAGTGACTCGTCGTTT
>BLSH010427305.1:371449-384913 GCA_018402905.1 Glandirana rugosa | reverse complement strand
AAAAAAAAAAAATTAAAGTCCCCCCTTCCCCGCGAGCTCGCACGCAGAAGCGAACGCATACGTAAGCCCCGCCCACATATGTAACCGGTGTTCAAACCACACATGTGAGGTATCGCCGCGTACGTTAGAGCGAGAGCAATAATTCTAGCACTAGACCTCCTCTGTAACTCTAAACATGTAACCTGTAAAAAATTTTAAAGCGTCGCCTATGGAGATTTTTAAGTACCAAAGTTTGGCGCAATTCCACGAATGTTCGCAATGTTAAAGCATGACATGTTGGGTATCAATTTACTCGGCGTAACATCCTCTTTTACAACATACAAAAAAATTGGGCTAACTTTACTGTTTTGTATTTTTTTAATTCACTAAACTGTTTCTTTTCCAAAAAAAACGCGTTTGAAAAATTCCTGCGCAAATATCGTGTGATATAAAAAGTTGCAATGATTGCCATTTTATTCCCTAGAGTGCCTGCTAAAAAAACATATATAATGTTTGGGGGTTCTGAGTATTTTTCTAGCAAAAAAATGATGATTTTTACATGTAGGAGAGGAGTGTCAGAAATGGCCCGGTAAGGAAGGGGTTAAACTGATCTTTCTCCAAGTCTGTGACTTGCGGTCAGAGGCAACCATACCCTTAATCTCACACTATAGCTATACGGCTCTAGGCACACTCGTATAGCAGGAAGTTCACTGCTATTTTTCAGGAGGAATTTCAGACCAAAGATACGTTTCTCAGAGGGACAAATCTCAATTTTCCCTGTAACAGCATGTTTTCATTTTCAGTTCCATTTTAAATCCTGCCCCTTTACCAAAAAGCCTGCATCTTTGGCCAGTGCGTTATTGCAAGTGCCAAAAGGGGTTCTACCATGACATAAGTTGCCAGTAAATGTGTGAATATAATCCTACTGTGATGCAAGTAAGGAATGCCATATTGTTTGTGTTTCTCCTGAACATGATGTAAGACTAGTACGTGAACTGCTCCCCAATGTACAGTGCCTTGAAAAAGTATTCATACCACTTGGAATTTGCCACATTTTGTCATGTTACAACCGAAACCATAAATGTATTTTATTGAGATTTTATGTGACAGACCAACACAAAGTGGCACATAATTGTGAAGTGGAAGGAAAATGATAAATGGTTTTATAAATATGTTAAAAGTGTGGGGTGAATTTGTATAGTGACACCCCCCCCCCCACGTCAATACTTTGTAGAACCGCCTTTCCCTGCAATTGAAGCTGCAAGTGTTTTTGGGGAAGTCTCTACCAGGTTTGCACATCAAGAGAGGACATTTTTGCCCATTCTTCTTTGCAAAATAACTCAAGTTCTGTCAGATTGGATGGAGAGCGTCTGTGAACAGCATTCACAGTGTAGCATTGGCTTGTTCTGCTGGAAGGCGAATCTCTGCCCCAGTCAAGTCTTTCGCAGAAGAACAGTTTTTTTTTTTTCTTTCTAAGATTGCCCTGTATTTGGCTCCATCCATCTTACCATCAACTCTGATGAGCTTCCCTGTCTCTGCTGAAGAAAAGCATTCACATAACATGATGCTGCCACCACCATGTTTCACGGTGGGGATGGTGTGTTCACGGTGATGTGCATTGTTAGTTTTCCCCCACACATAGCGGTTTCCATTTAGGCCAAAAAGTTCAATTGTGGTCTCATCTGACCAGAGCACCTTCTTCCATATGTTTGCTTATTCCCACTTGGCTTCTCGCAAACTGCAAACAGGACTTCTTATGGCTTTCTTATTATCGCTCTTCCATAAAGGGTAGATGTGTGGAGTTCATGACTAATAGTTGTCCTGTGGACAGATTCTTCCACCTGAGCTGTGGATCTCTGCAGCTCCTCCAGAGGTACCATGGACCTCTTGGCTGCTTCTCTGATGAATGCTCTCCTTGCCCGGCCGGTCAGTTTAGGTGGACAGCCATGGCTTGGTAGGTTTCCAGTTGTGCCATACTCCCTTTTTTTTTTTTTTTTTTTCATTGGATTTAACAAAGCTCTGTGAGGTGTTAAAATCTTCGGATTTTTATAATACAGGCGGTCCCCTAGTTACAAACATACGACTTACAAACGACTCTTACTTACAAACAGAGGGAGGCAACAGGGAGTGAGAGGAAATCTCCCCCTAGGAAGGGAATTCACACATGCAAGAGTTATGGGAAAAAGATGTCTCCACTGAAGCTTTATCACCAAGGTTTGTTTCCACAACAACCCAAAATTTTCAAAATCCAATTATCATTGGGACAGAAAGTGAGGTGAAATCTTCTGAACAGAAACAGACAGCAAGACAAACATTACAGGGGTGTGACCCCTTCTCTATGCTATCCAAAAAGCCTAGAAATAGTTTTTTTTTTTTGGCTGGAGCTACACTTAAAAAAAAAATGTAGCTGTTCCAACTTACAAACAAAGTCAACTTAAGAACAAACCTACAGACCCTATCTCGTTTGTAACCCGGGGACTGTGTGTGTGTGTAAGATAGATAGATATATATATATATATCTATCTATCTATCTATTTATTTATCTCCCCGCTTTAACTGCTCACATTTTGAATGACAATTACTCAGTCATGCAACGCTGTACCCATATGAAATTTTTGTCCTTTTTTTTTTCACACAAATAGAACTTTCTTTTGGTGGTATTTAATCACCGCTGGGTTTTTATAAATGAAAAACGACAAACTTGTAAAAAAAAAAGTCAATTTTTCTTTGTTATAAAATTTTGCAAATTAGTAATTTTTTTCTTTATAAAGTTTGGCCAAAGTTTATACTGCTACATATCTTTGGTAAAAAAAAAACAAATCGGTGTATATTATTTGGTCTCTGACCCCTTTCACACGGAGGTGCATTGAAAACAATGGGCAGCACTTCCAAAGCGGCTGCACACCGCTTTGGAAGGGTGGCGTGCCGGCACTTTTAATCCCATTTTTAAACCCCTTGGGGGTTAAAAGCGCTGTGCTCTTGCCTGCAGAGCAGCGCCATATCGCCGCTATAACAGCGGTAAATTGCCGCTAAAACTAGCAGCGATTTACCGCTACCGCCCCAGTGTGAAAGTGGCCTTAGAGAAAGTTATAGAGTCTACAAGCTATGGTGTCAATCACAGAAAATTGATCACACTTGATTTACTGACGGCCTATCTCATTTCTTGAGACACTAACAAGCCAGGAAAGTACAAATACCCCCAAATGACCCCTTTTTGGAAAGTAGACATTCCAAGGTATTTAGTAAGAGGCATGGCAAGCTTTTTGAAGTTGTATATTTTTTTTTTCCCTACAATTCTTTGCAAAATTATTTTTTTTCCACAAAATTGTCACATTAACAGGTTATTTCTCACTACAGGTTTATTCTACTACTCTTCCTGAGTACGGTGATACCCCATGTGTGAGACTTTCACACAGCCTGGCCACATACAGAGGTCCAACATGCAGGTAGCACCATCAGGATCTAAATTACAGATATCATTTCCTGACTACCGCTTGCACTTTTGAAGGTCCTGGAGCACCAGGACAATGGACACGCCCAAAAAAGACCCCATTTTAGAAAGTAAACACCCTTACGTATATTCTGAGGCATAATGAGTCTTTTGAGCATGTCATTTTTCTCCCACAAGTTTTTGGAAAATGTGGAAAGAAAATGAAAATGCTTTTTTTTAAGTTTTATACAATATTTCTAACACACAGCATGTACATAGCAAAAATTACACCCCAAAATGTATTCTGCTACTCCGGAGTATGGCGATACCACGTGTGACACTTTTACACAGCGTGGCCACATACAGAGGCCCAATGTGCAGGGAGCACTGTCCGGTGTTCTAGGGGCATAAATTTCACATATAATTTGACTACCTATTACACTAGTGTGAGGCACTGTAGTGGCATGGATGTGTCACGGATGAGAATGACTGAGCACGGCTGAGTGAGTGACCTTGGCTGGGTGGGCAAGTTTGCTGGGTTTGTGAGCAGGCTGGGTGGGTAGGCATGGATGGGATGAGTACAGCCTGGCTCATAGCAGCGCTGTGGCCACTACAAATTCTGCCACATCGCTGCTGCACGCGATCTCTCCCCCTCTCCTCTCGCACTGCACCGATCGGTGCTGAGAGGAGAGAGATGAGCCGGATATCTACTGGCTTGTTTATATCTCATTGCTCCGTCATTTGACGGAGTGATCACGTGGTAAAAGGGCAGCTACGAGTGGCTGTTTACCGCGATTCACCCGGCAATCACGGATACTCCCCGGGTGTGTGTGCGATACGTCCTCCCAGAATAATGGGACCACCTTGTGGCTGTACAATTACAATAGTGTGGTTGGCAAGTGGTTAAACGTCTCCACAACTTTTATTCCTGACCTGTCTGGTGTGCTCCTTGGCCTTCATAATGCTGTTTGTTCACTAAGGTTCTCTAACAAACCTCTCAGGGCTTCACAGAACAGCTGTATTTATACTGAGATTAAATTACACACAGGTGGACTCTATTTACTAATTAAGTGACTTCTGAAGGCAATTGGTTCCACTAGATTTTAGTTAGGGGTATCAGAGTAAAGGAGGATGAATACAAATGCATGGCACACTTTTCACAGATTTATTTGTAAAAAATGTTGAAAACCATTTATCATTTTCCTTCCACTTCACAATTATGTGACACTTTGTGTTGGTCTATCACATAAAATCCCAATACAATACATTTACATTTTCGGTTGTAACGTGACAAAATGTTGAAAATTTCAAGGGGTATGAATACTTCGCAAGGCCCTGTATGACCCTAGGTTCACACCTATGCGGATGTGTTTTTTACCGCAATTTTACTGTGATTTTACCACGGTTTTTCCCGCGATTTGTGTGTTTTCATTGGGGGGGGGGGGGGGATTTGTTGCTAGGCAGATTTAAAAACACAAATTGTGGCAAAAAAACACCACTTGCGTTTCTGTTGTAGCTCCATTGAAGTCTATGGCATGCGAACTGAGAAAAAAAAGTCCACGACCCTTTCCAAAAAATGCAACTCTGCAAAACGCACAGATGTGAACTACATCCATAGGAAACCATGTTAAAGAGGAAGTAAACCCTGATGGGGTTTACTTCGTCTGTTACACTGGAATGTAAAAGCATAATGCATCGCATATTAGCCCATTATCTGCCACTGCATTAGAAGCCAGCTATGTCCCGCTCCAGGCCGCATCCATCTTCTGCCCCTCTTCCTTCCGGGGCCGCGACTCCGGCTCTGTGACTGGCTGGAGTCGTGTGACGTCACTCCCGGGCATGCGAGCGGGAGCCGCCAATCACGGCACGATCACAGGGACGGCACGGAGGCCACATTGCAGTACACTGCATATCTCCTAAACTGTGCAGGTTTGGGAGATATGCAGGCCACCTACAGGTAAGCTGTATTATAGGTATCTGTAGGTTAAAGTGTTTGTCATGGGTTGACATCCACTTAATGGACTGTATTGCGATTCTGTAAAATGCGGTAAAAAATGCATAGGTGTGAACCTAGACTAAGAGGCTTCCCTCTCCACCTTTCACTGACTTCTTTACACACTTTGAGTACAGTCTTTTCCCAGTTTGACCACAAACCTAAGGTTTCTCATTGGTCCCAAATAAATTAAACTTGCTTTCATCACTAAAGTGAACTTTGGACCAGTTCTCTGTCCACACTACATGATCCTCAGCAAAGGTTGGTCTAGCCCGCTTTTCTCAACCTTTTCAACACTGAGGAACCCTTGAAATAATTCTCCGGTCTCGGGGAACCCCTGCTAAAAATTAGAGATCTACAACTCATGATACATTAGTGTGATGGTCAATGGGAAAAATTCTCCTTACATGTGTGGTCATTGGGAAGAATTACCCTCTAACAAATTGCTAAAAAGATCAGTGATGTCATTGGGAATTTATCTGAGAGGTAGAAATTGACCATTGCTCAAGGAACCCTTAACCTCTGGAGGAACCTTAGGGTTGCAAAACCCTGGTCTAGTCTTTTGATTCTTTCTGCTAATGAGAGTTGTGGTCACTGCAGAGCAGGCTTTCAGCTGTAAATTCTCTCAAACGGTGAGACACTGTATAACGAGACAGATCCTAAAGCCTCGTACACATGGGACGACGATCGTACTTACGATCGTCTCAAATCGTATGTTGGATTATGTAACTTGCATACTGACTGCACTACACGATCATACGACCACAGAAAGAACGTTCAGGTGCATGTAATTAGCATCCGGCTGTTCCTGACCTTGGAGCATGCATGTTTTGCACAATACAACTTCTTGTACCAACTGCTCTGTACACACGATACAACGGTCGTATGACCGCTTGTTGGTACGACCAAGTTTTCTAGTCTGCTCATACAACTCCCCTTGTACGACCGTCGTATGTCGGCTGTTCTAATTGCACAGACGAACGATCGATTTTGCATACAACGGTCGTTAGTACGACCTGTTGTATACGATCGTCGTCCCGTGTGTACGAGGCTTAACCCTGTTCAGCGCTGAACGGGCGAGCAATCGCAGCTGCAGCGTTGAACCTATTTGCTTATTGAGATTCTCCGCATTATCCTGTCCTCTCTTGTGTTTGTCTTTCGTGGACGGCCAGCCTTCCTGGGGGACTTGAATGAGTTTAACGCTGTAAAGATGCAATATTCTCGAAATCACAGATTTGGAACGACAAAGTTCTCTTGCTATGGCTGAAAGGGTCACCCCTTTGTCCTGTATCTGGACAACCTGCTGCCGGAGGGTTTCAGTCACTTTAGAACGGCTCACCATCTAGGAAACTTAGGCTGACCATTAAATAGGGTTTATGGTCGTGGCCCTCTGACCAAAGATAGATGTGGATCACATAAACACGCAACAAGACTTACAACATAAATAGACCTGAGGTGTGCCATGGTCATCTGGTCGGTATGCCAAGAGAAGGGGGCAAAAATATGCAGTTTAGGGAAGTAGTCCTTAATTGGTACAATGATCAATGAGCAAGCTTGGCGAAGGCTTGTGACATCTCCAACTGAGGCTTCGGAATGTATCTAGCCAAACAGCCGGACTACTATCTGCCTAATTAATTGATCACATGGTCCGATACTGCATGCTGAGATGCTGCTGAAGCTTTTGTGATCCGAAAGGAATGTCCAGAGTACCGGCAGGGGTCAAGGCCAAAGTTGGACAGTGATTCTGAGGTGCCTGATGAATTGGTTGCCACTTGATGGGCTGATAGGGAAAGGTAATAACGGGCTAGAGTCGGAGAGACTGGGTAGGTGAGTCGGTAGCTAGTCAAGCACCGCAACTAGGCACCAGGAGTTTATAGTCTGGCAGAGGCTGATGTCGACCCCGGGTTTGATCTGATGGGTTTGGAGACTCCTAGGTGATGGACGTAATGGTTTTGGAAACTAGTTAAGTGGCGTCTGTATGATACCTGGCTGCTAGTGCCGCTGACGGTGAGTTTGTTAGGCCGCAAAAGAAACATAGTAGGATAGGTAGATGGCCGCTTGAATAACTAGACTGGGCTGAACCCCGAACACGAATCTGCGAGGACTTTAGACATGTCTCTAAAGATGGTGCTTGTAATGGGCAAACGTTTGCCCTTAGCTGTTTCAATCCATGGTTAGCTGTGACCAAGGAGGGATGGGCATGGGGCGTTAGGTCAGCTCCAGGATACTGCTGTAAAATGAGCCAAAACTGAAATGTGATCATGCATCCGCTGCGATTTGCTTTGCCTTGGGATATGCTTACGGGTATATTGAATGGGGAGCGACTTGGATCTACCTTTGTTTACGATTTTGGCCATAGCCTGGTTGTTAGTAGCAAAGACCATGGTTTGTCCTGTCCAAGTGTGACCCCAGACCTAAGCAGCTGCCATGATTGTATACAGCTCGAAAAGTCAGGATGACAGAGAAACCTGGAATTAACCATGGATTTCTGGCGGCCAAGGACCTGCGAACCAGTGATGGCCAGAAAATTGCAGCAAGGCCTGTAGAAGCTGCAGCTTCTGTGACTACCTGTGGTGATGCAGCTGATGCCGTGGGTATAACCTTAATATGCCGTTAGCAATGTGGGATGAGTTGTAAGTCGGCTATGGCTGCCGGGTCCAACTTAATGATTTGGTCAGCACCTTGTACATGAGTAAGGAAAACTAGGAGCTGTAAAATAAGAGTGGCATTGAGGAATAATACGTATTGCAAAAATTGAGCGTCCCTAGCAAAGTCTGCATCTGTTTCCTAGTACCCCCTGCGAGAGAGTAAAGTCATGAATGACCAACCTAATATGGGCTAGTTTGTCGGGAGGCAAGCTGGCTTGCATGGCACGTGTGTCCAAAGTGAGAAAGTGATGGCTTGTGCCGGGCTTTCCACTTTGTGTTCGACTATGGCAGTGGTTCTCAACTCCGGTCCTCGGGGCCCACCAACAGGCCAAATTTGAAGTATTACCTTGGGGAGATGCAGACTAGAATACTGCAATCACTGAGCAGCAAATGATCTCACCTGTGATGTATTTCAGTTATCCTGCAAACCTGGCCTGTTAGTGGGTCCCGAGGACTGGAGTTGAGAACTACTGGACTATGGGAACATTGTAGTTGTTGAACACCACTCTCAACCTATCGAGGTTACCGGGGGTATGTCTGGTCGCTTGATGAGTAGAAAAATCATCTAGGTAATGGATAACCATCTGACACTGAGCTCGGTGTGACAGGCTCCGCGAAAAAGACTGCTTGGACAGCTACGTCGTCTGATGTACATTTCAAGGAAAATTCCTTGGAAGGAATCAGGGAATTCAAGCTCGGAATGTGCGAAGAATGAGGTGCAGAAAAATTGCACACTAACCGAAATTTATTGGAGAACTTGCCCTTGACAGCCCAAAAGGGTTGAGTCTCCAGGGTTTGGAAGGTTACTGGGGGAAAGGGCCGATCACAGATCCTTTGTCTAGTTTGGTCTGTAGCAGGGTATCGATGGCTTGTTTGTCGAGAGTCACCGACTGGAGGTTTTTGCACTCATGAGTGGAGAGAGGTAGAGTGATGAAGCCGGTGTGGAATCCTGAGGTGGCGGGGGGGTTGAAGGGGCGACTTATGGACACATTTGTGCATCCGTTTGCAGTGTGGCCAATTGGCTGACAGACAGCACAGAGCGGGGAGCGTAGGCCAGCGAAGTGGCGAAAAGAGTTCCGTGTCAGTGACACTCAATTCGGTCTTGAGACAAAACAAGAGGGTGTGTGTCAAAAGGGGGTGTGGAAGAGGGGAAAAGGATGGTGTGGGATAAAGAAATTCAAGAATGAGGAAAGAAGTACAGGAACGAAATGACAGGCATAGATAGAGTCGACGGTGTTCTACGGTCATAGAACACTGTATAGTGGAAATTTAGAAAACTCAAGATAGTTCGTGGCACCCAAGGTGAGCCAGGAGGTGACTGGCCAGGTAATCAATAGCTCGGGTGACTGTCTGTGCTGGGCACAAACGTGTAGACTAGAGCCCCAGGGCGTACTGGGGCAAGCAGCTGAAGTCTGGTACAGCCTATGTAAGAATGTTTCGGTCTGTAGATTTATGACGCATGCTCGGTCTGCTTAACTCTTGCACTGTCAGCAAGTTGATGTTCAGCGACCTTGTCTGTGAGGTGGAGAGTCGGTCTCCGAAAAGAGAGTGTAATGCATAGACATATGTGACAGTAACTAATGCCCAACCTTAGCATGCCGAATGGTGAATGTAAAATCGAAGATTTAGTGACAGAGTGCTGCAGAATATGTGACAGAAAAGACCTGTGAACTACACCTGACTAACGCTCTATCATAAAGGACCTGGTATGGATCGAACCTGTAGTGGGACTGACATGAGTGAAAAATGTATATCTCTTTATTTTCCTACACGGGCTGTCCCACCCTTGTTATGTGGGTGGCCCTGATGAAGAAGCGATCCCTACTTTGGGAGGGTTTTTTTTTTTTTTGGGAAAACGTCCAACCTGATGCAGGATGGGACTTGAAACTCGACTGATCCAAGGAGAAATGACAGAGAAAACGATGAGTGGCCTGTATGTTAATGCCACTGGAGACGAGGGGCCGATTGAGTGCCACTAAAATGGTGTGTGGCTGATTGTGTGCCACTGAGAATGTGCTTGTAATGGGGTTGTGTTTGTCCTTGCTCGAAGCGATTGGTGATGATGCGTGCTCGCAGTGTTTGTGAGGAGTTTATGTAAATGTGTGTTTGCAGTGATTTGCAAGAAGTTTAGTTTATGCATGTTTGCAGCAATTGTGAGGAATTTATGTAAATACACGCATGCAGCAATTGCAAGGAGTTTTAGACAGTGAGTGTTTGCAGTGATTGTGAGGGGTTTGCGATGATGCGTGCTTGCAGCATTTGCAAGGAGTACAAAATACGTGTTTGCAGCGATTGCAAGAAGCTCAAGTTTGAAATGCATGCTTGCAGCATTGCGAGGAGTGTCAAAAGTGTGCTGGCAGCGATTTGCAAGATGTTTAGTTAAACATACTTGCAACATTTGTAAGAAGTTGTGTTTGTACATGCTGACAGACCCCAAGGGGTTTGTATAGTTAAGTGATCACAGCATTTGCTAGGGGCTTAAATGGCAAGACGTGCTTGCAGCGGTCGAAATGCCTGCTTGCTGTAATGTATGGAGTAACACGTACCTGTGCTTGCAGCGATTGCAAGACGTGCTCAAATGCATGTTTGCTGCGATTAGAAAGTGACTTGTGCGTGGGGGAAAGCATGTCACAGGAAGTGTTTTTTTGTTTTTTGTTTTTTTTCTTCCCCCCAAGGACTTTGTTCTGTGCTTGCAGTGATCCCCAGATGTAGTGCAAATGAAGGCGTGCTTGCAGTGATTGCAAGAGCCTGTACTGATAAATTTGCAGCGATTGCAAAATTGACCTATGGATAGGTGAAGGATGAAGATAGTAAAAATGGAAAGGGGGTGTATTGTGGTCGAACAAACCGCAACTGTGCTTGGCGTGGAACTTGAACCGATGCCATAGATTGATACGAATTGGTAGTAAGGAAGAGACACAAACTGATGCGAATCAGTAGTGGGCTTTAGCAAAATGTGGGTCAACTTAAATTGCATGTGAACTAATTCGCTTTGATGCAAATCCGTGGTAGGAAATAACATGAGCCGATGCAAACCGATAGATATTAGCGGCATGACACAAACCGATTCAAATTGGCAGAACTGAACTGACATAAACTGATACGACTCGGTAGTGGAACGACATGAACCAATATGAATCAGTAGTAGGAAGTGACATGAATTGATGCGACTCAGTGGTAGGAACTGACATGAACCGATGCGACTCGGTAGTGGAACGACATGAACCAACATGAGTTGGTAGTAGGAAGTGACATGAATTGATGCGACTCGGTGGTAGGAACTGACATGAACCGATGCGACTTGGTAGTGGAATGACATGAACCAACGTGCGTCAGCAATAGGAACTGACATGAACCGATGCGAATTGGTAGTAAGGAATGATGTGAATCGATGCGATTTGGTAGTGAGAAAAAAAAACAGTATGAACTGACGCGAGTCAGTAGGAAGGGTAACCGACCGGGAAGATAACATGGAACGGGTAAACATGACTGGTATGAATCAGTAACTAGGTACATGTTGGACTGTGGTAAGTATCTGACATGGATCGTTTGTGGGGTAGGACATGCACCGATGCAAGAATCGGTAGTCAGGAACAGAGTAATGGCAAGAACCAATCAAAATCGGTTGAAGGGAAGGCATGCACCGATACTAATCGGTAGATAGGGTAATAAAACAAAGAGAGTAAGTGACATGGTCCGATGCGACGTGGTGTGTGTGATGCATCCGATACAAACCATTTTGACTAGGCTCGAATCAGAATGTGGTGAGTATGCAATGGATTCGCTACAAATCGATTGTGAGGTGAATGGCATGATCGATACGAATTGGTTGTAGCATGCATGGAACGAATGATACGAGTTTGGTTGTGGAGTGTACAATGGCTTCAACTGAACACCAACCACCCAAACCCCGAGGCTAATTGAGTGCAGCCAAGGCCCAGGTGGGTTTAACTACCACCTCAATCAGCCACAGAAGCTGTGCAAACAATACATGCCAATCACCCAATGGATGTGATGGCAGCCCCCATAGACAGTGAATGCTGTGAGCAACAAAGCCTTCATCGAGTGATATTGGATAACAGCCGACAGTGGCTCGAGGCTTGGCTCTGCGAATGAATCATAAACTAGGCAGAGGGAACCTTCAAATCTACCATGCCTGTGCCGTATGATGTCAGGCCAGGAACGACAACAACTTGGGGGCAGCTAAGTACAAAAGGAGATGCAGGATAGGAAACATTCTGAATTGTAACATAGCGTATGAAATGAAAGGATTCGAATCCTACCTGCAACAGCGAGTGAGAACCGCCGATGAAGACCACAAACAGCTACAACACCCTGGTAATCAAATGCACAGATTCACAAACATGAAGTGAGCTGGGGAGAGCCGGCCCAGTAACATTGCTATCGTGCACTGGAACTGACAAAGAGCATGGAGAGTGAGGGTGCTTAACCTCCTCCCGCCCGCGCCATAGCCGAATGATGGCTACAGCGCGGCTCTAAAATGCCGGGAGGACGTCAATAGACGTCCTCCCATTTGGCTTGTGCTGGGCGCGCTCCCGCAGGCGTGAGCGGCACGTGCACGCGCCGCTCGCGCCCGCGGGAGCGTGCCCGCGGGTCGGGCGGACCCGATGTCCGCCGGAGACCCGCGATCTCCTTTCAGAGAGGAGGAACGGGGAACCGCCGAAGTAAACACGGCGGTTCCCCGTTCTGAGAATGGGACATGACAGATCTACTGATCCCTGTCACTGGGATCAGTTAGATCTGTTATGTCCCGACCAGCCCCACCCCCCCACAGTTAGAACACACCCAGGGAACATTTGTTAACCCCTTCACTGCCCCCTGCTGGTTAACCCCTTCACTGCCAATGACATTTATACAGTAATCAGTGGACATTTAAATTTCTGATCGCTGTATAAATGTCATTGGTCCTAAAAATGTGTCAAAAACGTCCGACATGTCCGCCCCAATATCGCAGTGCCGATAAAAATCGCAGATCGCCGCCATTACCAGTAAAAAAAAATAAATAAAAACGCCATAAATCAATGTCCATAGTTTGTAGGCGCTATAACTTTTGCGCAACCCAATCAACATGGGTTTGTTTTAAACGCAGGAAAAAAAGGGTGTTTATCTCGAAAGAAAACCACCATAAACTAGGGGAGACGCGGTAAAGACTAGCGGCGATATTTGTTTTTTTCTCGCTGTTAAAACTTTTTTTTTGTTATAAAAAATGAAAAACGATATTATTTATAGGTTTTTATTTTTTTGTTTAAATAAGTAGTCAAAACTGGCTAAATATAAGAAGATGTATAAAAACCATTTTTTTTAGCGTTAGCCGCAAATAACTAACCCAACGCGTTTTCAATATCGCGGATGTTTGATACCTGTAACTAAATACCGCAAAAATAAATAAAAAA
>BLSH010427305.1:352898-370848 GCA_018402905.1 Glandirana rugosa | reverse complement strand
AGTGGCCGCGTTTACGGATGGTGAGAATTCATTTCTGGGGTTTTTATTTATTTATTTTTTACTAGTAATGGCGGCGATCTGCGATTTTTAGCGGTACTGCGATATTGCAGCAGACATGGCGGAACATTTTGACACTTTTTTTGGGACCAATGACATTTATTCAGCGATCAGAAATTTAAATGTCCACTGATTACTGTATAAATGTCATTGGCAGTGAAGGGGTTAACCTGCAGGGGGAGAGCTAGGGGTTAATAGTGTTCCCTGGGTGTTCTTACTGTGGGGGGGTTGGGCTAACATGGGCATGAGAGATCTAACTGATCCCAGTGACAGGGATCAGTAGATCTCTCATGCCCCACTGACAGGGCGGGGAACCGCCGTGTTTACATCTGCGGTTCCCCGTTCTTTCCCTGTAGCCGCTCATCGCGGCTCGCCGGCGGACATTGGGTCCGCCCGAGCCGCGGGCACACTCCCCAGGAGTGCGGCGGGTGCACGCGCGCACCCCCTGGTGGCCAAATGCGAATCGCCGCTTATTTACGGCGATTCGCGCAGGGCTCCCCCACTGCCGCCGTGAAAAGACGGCGCACGGTGGGGAAGCGGTTAAGAAGACATGTGACCACTCATTGAAGTTGGATGAGAAGCGGTTTAATCTTAAAAGTGATACTAAACCCTCACGTTTTTTTCGCCTATATCTGTTACTAAATAATAGCATTACATGAGAAGTCTAACCTTTTGTGTCATTTTCGCTTCCAAGTTTTATTCAGGCTCCATTTTTCCCATTTCCAGTTGTCCTGTTTTCTGGGTGACCCGTGTATTGCCGATCTCATGGTGTCACCCGTGCGTGACTACAGCTCTGGCTGTGCCCACACTCACTGTGTTTA
The DNA here is from genome assembly GCA_018402905.1 of Glandirana rugosa. Taxonomy (NCBI): domain Eukaryota; kingdom Metazoa; phylum Chordata; class Amphibia; order Anura; family Ranidae; genus Glandirana; species Glandirana rugosa. The sequence continues at coordinate 369,970 of BLSH010427305.1, read as the reverse complement.
TGGGCACGGAGGATGCTGTAGCTCTGCCTCAAATGTGGTTTGACACTATGTGATTGGCAACACACGGGTCACCCAGTAAACAGGACAACCGCAAATGGGAAAAAAACGGAGCCTGAATAAAACAACTTAGAAGCAAAAATGACACAAAAGGTTAGACTTCTCATGTAATGCTATTATTTAGTAACAGATATAGGTGAAAAAATGTGAGGGTTTAGTATCACTTTAAGCTACTTAAGTGGTTCTTTACTATTAGACCGTTAAGGATGTGGAGCTCTCTTCCACAATTGGTGGTTTCAGTAGGGAGTGTTGATCATTTTGAGAAAAACTCTAAGATGGGCATCTTGGCAAACACAGTATACACGGAAATGGTAGAGACCTAAATTCATACAGTGAGGGGAAAAGAAGTATTTGATCCCCTGCTGATTTTGTACGTTTGCCCACTGACAAAGAAATGATCAGTCTATAATTTTAATGCTCGGTTTATTTTAAAAGTGAGAGACAGAATAACAAAAATAGCTTGAAAAACGCATTTAAAAAAAAGTTATAAATTTATTTTGCACTTTAATGAGTGAAATAAGTATTTGATCCCTTGTCAATCAGCAAGATTTCTTGCTCCTAGGTGTCTTCTATACAGGTAACAAGCTGAGCTTAGGAGCACTCTTTTAAAGGGAGTGCTCCTAATATCAGCTTGTTACCTGTATAAAAAAAGACTCCTGTCCACTAAAGCAATCAATCACATTCCAATCTCTCCACCATGGCCAAGACCAAAGAGCTGTCCAAGGATGTCAGGGAGAAGATTGTAGACCTATACAAGGCTGGAATGGATTGCAAGACCATCGCCAAGCAGCTTGGTGAGAGGATGACAAGAGTTGGCGCGATTATTCACAAATGGAAGGAACCCAAAATAACTGTCAATCTCCCTCGGTCTGGGGCTTCATGCAAGGTCTCACCTCGTGGAATTTCAATGATCATGAGAACGGTGAGGAGTCAGCCCAGAACTACACTGGAGAATTCTGTCAATGATTTCAAGGCAGTTGGGATCATAGTCACCAAGAAAACAATTGGTAACACCACACCGTGAAGACTGAATTCCTGCTGCACCTGCAAGCCCCTCCTGCTCAAGAAAGCACAGTACAGCCCCGACTGAAGCTTGCTAATGAACATCTGAATGATAAATCGGAGAACTGGGTGAAAGTGTTGAGGTCGGGTGAGACCAAAATCAAGCTCTTTGGCATCAACTCATGGAGATGGAAACATTATGCTTTGGAGGTGTTTTTCTGCGAAGGGGACAGGACAACGTCACCGCATCAAAGGGACAATGGATGGGACCATGTATAATCTTGGATGAGAACCTCCTTCCCTCAGCCAGGGCCTTGAAAATGGGTAGTGGATGGGTATCCCAGCATGACAATGACCCAAAACACACGGCCAAGGCAACAAAGGAATGGCTCAAAAGAAGCACAATAAGATCCTGGAGAGTGTCCTAGCCAGTCTCCAGACCTTGCACGACAATGGCCCAAAACACAGCCAAGGCAACAAATGAGTGGCTCGAAAAGAAGCACATTAGGGTCCTGGAGTAGCCTAGCCAGTCTCCAGACCTTAATCACATAGAATATATGTGGAGGGAGCTGAAGGTTTGAGCTACCAAACGTCAGCCTCAAAACCTTAATGACTTTGAGAGGATCTGCAAAGAGGAGTGGGAGAAAATCCCTCCTGAGATGTGCAAACCTGGTGGCCAACTATAAGAAACGTCTGACCTCTGTGATGGCAAACAAGGGTTTTGCCACCAACTACTAAGTCATGTTTTACGAAGGGGTCAAATGCTTATTTCACTCATTAAAATACAAATTAATTTATAACTTTTTTGAAATGTGTTTTTCTGGATATTTTTGTTGTTCTTCTGTCTTTCACTGTTAAAATAAACCGACCATTAAATTTATAGACAGATCATTCCTTTCTCAATGGGCAAACGTACAAAATCAGCAGGGGATTAAATACTTTTTTCCCTCCACTGTAAACTGCCCCTTGCAGATAAGGGGCCTCAGTAGTATAAAATACAATATGCAGTTTGTAAAAAGATTGTTTAATGCAATTTCAGTGCCTATAGGCCAGGGGTAATCAATTAAAATTCATGGAGGTCCCAGTACATCGGTGTCCTCAGTCCTTCCAGACAGGCAAGTCCTTGCCTTGCCCTAAGGATCATACTTGGACCCTGCCAGGAACAAGTTGAGTTACCAGCCTGTAATATTGCCCTCTGGACAGCCACATAGATACTTAGTACAACGCATTGAGTTGGCCGTAGGGGGCTCTTCAGGTCCAGGGCTGTGGTACTGCCACTGGTGTTACCCTGCCCCTGAAGACTTCAGAGGGAATATGCCCACCAGCAGGGCAAAGACTGCTGAATATGGTTGTTTCCTATGACCCTACCTATCTGCGAAATGGGTCCTGAAAACACACGGCCAAGGCAACAAAGGAATGGCTCAAAAGAAGCACAATAAGGTCCTGGAGAGTGTCCTAGCCGGTCTCCAGACCTTAATCCCATAGAAAATATGTGGAGGGGGCTGAAGGTTCGAGTTACCAAACGTCAGCCTCAAAACCTTAATGACTTGGAGAAGATCTGCAGAGAGGAGTGGGACAAAATCCCTCCTGAGATGTTTGCAAACCTGGTGGCCAACTACAAGAAACGTCTGACCTCTGTGATCGCCAACAAGGGTTTTTTCCTCCAAGTCCTAAGCCATGTTTTGGGAAGGGGGTCGAATACTTATTTCCCTCATTAAAATGCAAATCAATGTATAACTTTTTTGAAATGCCTTTTTCTGGATATTTTTGTCGTGCTGTCGCTCGCAGTTTTAAAATAAACCGACCATTAAAATTCTAGGCCATTTCTTCAGTGTCAGTGGGCAAACGCACAAAATCAGCAGGAGGATCAAATACTCCCCCCCCCCCCCTCACTGTACATACTCCTATACCCACAGGGGTCCTAACCCTCCCTTTATCCAAAATGGGAACATAAAAAAAAAGTTTTGCCTATAGGTCAACCTTAAGGGGGGAAAATTTGCATGAGTTAAAGAGAACATTCTTGTTTCACTGTGAAAGCCATAATGCAAATTGCCTTGTAATTGGTTGGGTAATGTTAGAGAGCTCTTGTGCAGCACCATAAACAGTCATACAGCTGCTCTGTCTCATGTAGCGGCTCTTTCATCTGCTGTTGTCACCTGACAATATGTCGCCCCCCCCCGCATTGCTGTCACAAGGGAGCCGGTGTGACCACATGGCTATGTGATGGACAGCTGCACGTCCATATCATGGACAGAGTCCACAGATTGACCTGCAACCTAACAAGACAAACAAGTTCTGTCCTGAACTGACACATCGCAGAAGGTATTTTTTGTTCAGTGGTGTCACAAGTCCGAACCTGTTCAGATAACAAGATAAGGATTTTTTTTCCCTACACACCCCTAGAATGTAGATAAAATCACCGAGCTCTCCCTCTACGTAGCGGTCCTTCCTCCAGGATATGTCGTGCAGCTGCTGTTGAGAAACCATTAATCCTCAATGCTGTTGAAAAGGCTTAAGCCTCGTTCACACGGGACGACGATCGTATACAACAGGTCGTACTAACGACCGTTGTAAGCGAAATCGATCGTTCGTATGCGCGATTAGAACAGCCGAGCATACGACGGTCGTACAAGGGGAGTTGTTTAACCATTTCAATACCGGGCACTTAGAACACTTCCTGCCCAGACCAATTTTCAGCTTTCAGTGCTGTTGCGATTCGAATGAGAATTGCGCGGTCGTGCGACGCTGTACCCAAACAAAATTTTTATCATTTTGTTCCCACAAATAGAGCTTTCTTTTGGTGGTATTTGATCACCTCTGTGGTTTTTATTTTTTGCGCTATAACAAAAAAAAGACCGAAACTTTTGAAAAAAAAAAAACATTTTTCTTTGTTTCTGTCACAAAAATTTGTATAAAGTACATTTTCTCCTTCACTGACGGGCACTGATGTGGCTACACTGATGGGCACTGATGAGGCTACACTGACGGGCACTGATGAGGCAGTACAGATTGGCACTGATGAGGTGGCACTGATAAGGTTGCACTGATGATGGGGCAAATATGCAGCACTGATGGGCGGCACTGACAAGCAACACTGACGGGCACTGATACGTGGCACTGATATGCAGCACTGATGGACACTCCTAGGCGGCACTAATAAGTGGCACTGGGCACTGATGGGCACTACTAGGGTGCACTTTTAGGTGGCACAGGTGGGCACTGATAGGTGGCACAGGTGGGCACTGATAGGTGGCAGTGGTGGGCACTGGTGCATACAGCACTGTTAGGGATGGCACTGGCAGGCATCATACATGGGCACAGTGCCATCCCTACAGTGCATAATATTGCCCTTACCTGGTGGTCTAGTGGGGGCTCCCTGGTGGTCCTGGGCGGCCTCTGTGTGATGTCCCCTGGTGGTCCTGGGCGGCCTCCTTGCGATCTCCGGGGGGGGGCTCCCTGGTGGTCCTGGGAGGCCTCTGTGTGATGTCCCCTGGTGGTCCTGGGCGGCCTCCTTGCGATCTCCGGGGGGGGCTCCCTGGTGGTCCTGATCCGGCTCCCTGGTGGTCCAGTGGGGGTGATCCTGAGGGTGGCTGCGCTGATAAACGTTCAGTGCAGCCTCCCCCCCCCCAGTCAGGAGAGCAGCCGATCGGCTCTCCGCTGCTCAGGTCTGCAGACCTGAGCAGAGGAAAAGCCAATAAACGGCTCTTCCTATTTACACTGTGATCAGCCATGATTGGTCACGGCTGATCACATGGTAAAAGGCTTCGGATCGATGCCTTTTACCTTGGTCGGTAATGCCGTGGGTCAGACTGACCCACGGCACCACCGATCGCGGATTATCCTGAGGACGTCAATAGACGTCCAGTCTGGATAATGAGCCACCCGCCCGGACGTCATTTGTCAATGCGCCGGGCGGGAAGTGGTTAAGCAGACTAGAAAACTTGGTCGTACCAACAAGTGGTCATACGACCGTTGTATCGTGTGTACAGAGCAGTTGGTACAACAAGTTGTATTGTGCAAAACATGCATGCTCCAAGGTCAGGAACGGCCGGATGCTAATTACATGCACCTGAACGTTCTTTCTGTGGTCGTACGATCGTGTAGTGCAGTCAGTATGCAAGTTACATTATGCAACATACGATTTGAGACGATTGTCGCCCCGTGTGTACGAGGCTTAAGTTTACCTCTTACATACTGTGAGGGGAAAAAGTATTTGCTCCCCCTGCTGATTTTGTACATTTTGCCAACTGACAAAGAAATGATCGGTCTATAATTTTAATGGTCGGTTTATTTTAACAGTGAGAGACAGAATAGCGAAAATATCCGAAAAAAAAACACATTTCAAAAAAATTGATTTGCATTTTAACCACTTCAGCCCTGGAAGGATTTCACACGGAGCACTTTTTGCGATTCGGCACTGCGTCGCTTTAACTGACAATTGCGCAGTCGTGCGACGTTGTACCCAAACAAAATTTGCGTCCTTTTTTCCCACAAATAGAGCTTTCTTTTGGTGGTATTTGATCATCGCTGCGTCATTTCTGATCGCCGCTATAAACAAAAGAAGAGCAACAATTTTGCAAAAAAACCCAAATTTCTTACTTTTTGCTAAAATACAAATCCAAAAAAAATATTTAAGAAAAACATTTTTTTTCAACGGTTTTGGCCAATTTATATTCTTCCTCATATTTGTGATCAAAAAAAATCACAATCGGCGTTTTTTGATTGGTTTGCGCAAAAGTTGCCGCGTTTACGGATGATAATTCATTTCTGGGGTTTTAATTTTTTTTTAATTTTTTACTAGTAATGGCGGCGATCTGAGATTTTTAGCGGTACTGCGATATTGCAGCGGCCATGTCGGACCATTTTGACACTTTTTTGGGACCATTGCCATTTATACAGCGATCAGTGCTATAAAAATGCACTGATTACTGTATAAATGCCATTGGCAGTGAAGGGGTTAACCTGCAGGGGGCGCTCTAAGGGTTAACTGTGTTCCCTGGGCGTGTTCTAACTGTGTGTGGGCTGCCCTAGCAGGGGAAGGGAAGTGATCACGGCTTCCATATAGAGGAAGGCTGTGATCACAGTCCTTCCCCCCTCACAGAACGGAGATCCTTGTTTACTTACGCGGACCTCCGTTCTTTCACTCCAGGGGGGGCATCGCGGGTAGCCAGCGGCGATCGAGTCCGCCGCACCCGCTCCCTGGCCCCCCGGAACACAGTGAGCGCGCCTCTGGCGGTGCGCGCTCACAGTGCTCGATCTGGCAGCCGCCGTCGTATGACGGCGGTTTGCCTAGCAGAGCCATCTTGTCGCAAGTGGTTAATGAGTTGAAATAAGTATTTGATCCCCTATCAATCAACAAGATTTCTGGCTCCCAGGTGTCCTATCCAGAGCTGAAATTAGGAGCACCCCCTTCCTGACCAGAGCACTTTTTGCGATTCGGCACTGCGGCGCTTTAACTGACAATTGCGCGGTCGTGCGCCGTTGTACTCAGATGAGAACGCTGAGGAATCAGCCCAGAACTGCACGAGAGAATCTTGTCAATGATCTAAAGGCAGCTGGGACCAACGTCACCAAGAAAACAATTGGTTACACACTGCGCTGTGAAGGACTGAAATCCTGCAGCACCCGCAAGGTCCCCCTGCTCAAGAAAGCACAGTACAGCCCGTCTGAAGTTTGCTAATGAACATCCGAATGATTCAGAGAACTGGGTGAAGTATTGTGGTCAGATGAGACCAAAATCGAGCTCTTTGGCATCAACTCAACTCATGGTGTTTTGGAGGAGGAGGAATACTGCCTATGATACCAAGACCACCATCAAACATGGAGGTGGAAACATTATGCTTTGGGGGTGTTTTTCTGCTAAGGGGACAGGAAAGCTTCACCGCATCAAAGGGACGATGGAGGGGGTCGTGTACCATCACATTTTGGGTGAGAACCTTCCCTCAGCCAGGGCATTGGAAATGGGTCATGGGTGGGTATTCCAGCATGACAATGTCCCAAAATACAGTCAAGGCAACAAATGAGTGGCTCGAAAAGAAGCACATTAAGGTCCTGTAGTAGCCTAGCCAGTCTCCAAACCTTAATCACATAGAATATATGTGGAGGGAGCTGAAGGTCAGCCTCAGCCTCAAAACCTTAATGACTTGGAGAAGATCTGCAAAGAGGAGTGGGAGAAAATCCCTCCTGAGATGTGCAAACCTGGTGGCCAACTATAAGAAACGTCTGACCTCTGTGATTGCAAACAAGGGTTTTGCCACCAAGTACTAAGTCATGTTTTAAGAAGGGGTCAAATGCTTATTTCACTCATTAAAATACAAATTAATTTATAACTTTTTTGAAATGCGTTTTTCTGGATATTTTTGTTCTTCTTCTGTCTTTCACTGGTAAAATAAACCGACCATTAAATTTATAAACTGATCATTTCTTTCTCAATGGGCAAACGTACAAAATCAGCGGGGGATTAAATACTTTTTTCCCTCCACTGTAAACTGCCCCATGCAGATAAGGGGCCTCAGTAGTATAAAATGCAATATGCAGTTTGTAAAAAGATTGTTTAATGCAATTTCTGTGCCTGTAGGCCAGGGGTAATTAAAATTCATGGAGGTCCCAGTACATTGGTGTCCTCAGTCCTTCCAGACAGGCAAGTCCTTGCCTTGCCCTAAGGATCATACTTGGACCCTGCCAGGAACAAGTTGAGTTACCGGCCTGTAGTATTGCCCTCTGGACACCCACATAGATACTTAGTACAACGCATTGAGTTGGCCGTAGGGGGCTCTTCAGGTCCAGGGCTGTGGTACTGCCACTGGTGTTACCCTGCCCCTGAAGACTTCAGAGGGAATATGCCAACCCACAGGGCAAAGACTGCTGAATATGGTTGTTTCCTATGACCCTACCTATCTGCGAAATGGGTCCTGAAAATGTATAAACAGGACCTTTGCCCTTTCTGGACGCCGAAATGTGCTGTGCCCTAGGTGTTAAGTTGTGGAGTGCCATAAAAGAGCAGGTTCATCTTTTGAATTTTGCCAGGCTTTTTGCGTTTCTGCTTGGCTTTCGACCTGAGACGCCCCACTGTGTCTATATAGTCCCTTTCCCGTTGCAGTGTTCTGCGCATGCACGTGCCATTTTGCAACATGCAGAAAGCTGGCTTCACTCCCTGCCTCAGCATGCAACACAGTGATCCGCTGGGATGTTCTGAGCTCCCTGCTGCCTACAGTTGACTGGCCACACAAGGCTTAACCTTTCCTGCACTGAAGTGCATATTCATGTGCACCCCTAGTAGGACATTATATTCTTGGAAGCTCGTAGGAAGGGGGGTGAGCTGGTCCTGTCGGCTTTATTTTTTATTTATTTCAGGTACTTGTATAGCGCTGTCAATTTACGCAGCACTTTACATATACATTGTACATTCACATCAGTCCCTACTCTCAAGGAGCTTACAATCTAAGGTCCCTAACTCACATTCATACACATACTAGGGCTAATTTAGACAGGATCTAATTTACCTACCAGCAAGTCAGCTTAGGCTAGGCCAGTGGTTCTCAACTCCAGTCCTCGGGACCCCCCAACAGGCCAGGTTTGCAAAATAACTGAAATACATCACAGGTGATATCATTTGCTGCTCAGTGATTGCAGTGTTCTAGTCTGCATCTCCCCAAGGTAATACTTAAAATCTGGCCTGTTGGTGGGTCCCGAGGACCGGAGTTGAGAACCACTGGGCTAGGCTAATGGCTCCAAGGTGGCTGGCGTGTGTGGATGCTCTTTAAAGGGGAATGCCTCCTTTTCCCATAGAGGAGGCATTTTAAACCTTCAGCTCTTGAGGGGAAAGTTCATGTTTTTCTCCAAGGACCGGTCTTGAACTTGAGGGCAATTCCTGAGGCAACATTTGTCGGCCTTTGTAGCCATCTGGTTCCAGCACATTTCAGACTTTTGGATCCAGAACCTAGTATCCAGAGCCTACAGCCTCTGCCTCGCTTTTGTCCTGTCAAACTTGCTGACCTCTTCAAAAAGATGGGCAGACCTCTCTTGCGCAGCTCCCCTCACAAGGGGTCATAGCTATCATCCCAGAGAGAACAGTTTGAGGGTTTATTCAAACCTGTTCATCATCCCCAATGCACAGACATCCTGATCAATATTTTGGAGCTTAAGGCAATTCAATTTTTCTCTTCAATGCTGGACATTTTGACTTCCTCAACTAGGATTTGTTGCCACAGCTGCGGCTTATATCAGCTGTCAGAGAGGCACCAAAAGTTGAGCAGGTCAAAGAGAAGCGGACTTTATTGTAGCTTGGGCAGAACTTTACATTCTGGCACTAACCACCATGTAAATGCCATGTGTGGGATATTGGAAGGTGGAGAATGGTCTCTTCACCTTGGTTGTGTTTCAGACTTTCTGACACAGGTGAGGGACACCAGACATGGACCTCCTGGTGCCAAGCTCTGCAGCAAACTGGATAGTTGTGTTGCCCAGACTGGGGCTTCTTAGACCTTTGTGATAAATGCTTTGACTTTGTGGGATCCGTTCAACCTTCCCCTCTAAAGCTCCTTCTTCACCTACTCTGTAGGATCAAGATGGTGGGCATTCCGGTGCTTCTCATTGCATGAAACTGGTCCAGGAGGACTTGGCATTTGGATGTAGTCAAACTCCTGGCAGATTCCACGTGGGTCCTCCCAGATCTTGTGTTAGAGGCCAGTCTAACAAACTTCTCAGTTGCTGGCTTTTAACATTTTGGCTGTTTGAAGCTCAGGGGCTTTTTGGATTTGGCCATTTGCTCTTAAAAGCTAAAAAGTCAAATTCTGACAGGGTCTATGATTGCTGTTGGAAGGTGTATGTTGCTTTGTACTAGGTAAGGAAATTCCATTTCAGGAAGTACTAAACCTGCCTATTCTCCAGGTTGGTCTTGATCATAATTTGGCCTTGCGTACCATCAAGGATCAAATCTCAGCTTTAGTGTTCCTTTTGCCTTTTACTGCTTACTGAAGGCCTTTTGTACAGTGTTGCTCACATTGTTCCTGATGTATGTGCCATTGTGACTCTATAACATGGGTGCTTAAAGAGGAACTGCAGTCTGCTCCCAATTTGTAATAAAAGCATCTTTGCCATTCTGAAGCTTCTCTCCAACCACTTTGCATATTTTATATATCCTGCGATTCTGTACTTGCCAAATATGTTGCAGAAATCTACCTCCACTGAGTCTGGCTGCAATCATTTTAACTGTGGGCAGCTGAAGCTGCTGCCTGTTCACTTCCTGGATTTATACAGACACACAGAGGCAAACCTCCAGCTCTGCAGCTCTCATTGGCTCTCTTATGACTCACCCCCCTCCCTGGCAAACTCTCACGAGTGTGAGAGAGAGAGCTGTGCATGATGTCATACGCCTAGGCTTTTTTCCAGACAAACCGGAAGTGGGCTGTGTAAGGTATTTACTGGCAAAAAAAAAAATGTTTTACTATCCAAAGTTAAAACAACAAGGGCAGAAGATTTAATAGTTGGAAAGATGAAAAAATGACTGAAGTTCCACCTTAACCACTTCCCGCCCAGCCTATAGACAAATGACGGCCGGGCGGTGGTTCAGTTATTCTGACTGAACGTCAAATGATGTCCGGCCGGATAACCTGCGCATTGCGGCGATCTGTGGTGTGTCAGTCTAATACACCACATTACCGATCTCGGTAAAGAGCTTCCATCGGAAGCTCTTTACCACGTGATCAGTCATGACCAATCACGGCTGGTCACGGTGTAAACAGGAAGATCCGTCTATCGGCTTTTCCTCTACTCACGTCTGCAGACGGGAGTAGAGAGCCGATAGGTGGCTCTCCTAACAGGGGGGTCTGCACTGAATGTTCTTTCAGTGCAGCCCCCCCCCCTAGGATCGCCACCCAGGACCACCAGGAAGCCCACCCAGGACCACCAGGGAGAACACCGGGGAAGCCCACCCTGACCACCAGGGAGCCCACCCAGGGACCACCAGGTAAGGGGCACAGTGCCCAGCAGGGATGGCACTCAGTGCCTATCTTGGGTGCCACCCAGAACCACCAGGGATGTCTCCAAAAAATATGCCAGCTATCATTGCCGCCTATGAATGCCCACCAGTGCTGCCTATGAGTGCTTATCAGTGCCGCATATCAGTGCTGCTTATATGTGCCTCCTCATCAGTGCCAATCAGTACTGCCTCTTCAGTGCCAGTCAGTGTAGCCTCATCAGTGCCCATCAGTGTAGCCCCATCAGTGCCCGTCAGTGATGGAGAAATTGTACTTTTTTACAAAGTTTTGTGACCGAAACAGAAACTTTTTTTTCTCAAAATTTTTGGTCTTTTTTTGTTTGTAGTGCAAAAAATAAAAACCCCAGAGGTGTTCAAATACCACCAAAAGAAAGCTCTATTTGTGGGGAAAAAAATGATAAAAAATTTAGTTTGGGTACAGTGTAGCATGACCTCGCAATTGTCATTCAAAATGCGACAGCGCTGAAAGCTGAAAATTGGTCTGGGTGGGAAGGGGGGTAAGTGGTATTGTAGTGGTTAACCTGTGGCCCTCTAGCTGTTGCGAAACTACAAGTCCCATGAGACATTGTAAGGCTGACAGTTACAAGCATGACTCCCAAAGGCAGAGGCATGATGAGAGTTGTAGTTCTGCAACAGCTGGAAGTCTACAGGTTGAGCACCCATGCTCTAGGACAGTGATGGCAAACCTTGACACCCCAGATATTTTGGAACTACATTTCCCATAATGCTCATGCACTCTGCAATGTAGTTGAGCATCCATGGGAAATGTAGTTCCAAAGCATGTGGGGTGCCAAGGTTCACCATCACTGCTCTTGGATCTTAACTTGGATGGCCCTTTGGGCCTGTTAGGGATATTCCTCTGTCTATACTTACAAGCAAGATTTCCTAATGTGAACAAAATATGAGATCTGCAAATCATTGCATTCTGCTTTAGCCTGGGTTCACACTCATGTCACATCGGATGTGATTCGCACAAGAATCGCACTGTGCGGTTTGAGAGCCCCCCCTTTTTTTTATGCACTAAAATTGGATTGCATGGTTGTTCATACCAATTATAGCAAATGTACTGTGTTCTGTGACCTGGTTTTGGGGTGTCGCTAATTTAATTGACACCCGTAGCAGATTACATGAACACAGTGTGATTGCTATGTGGGAAATAGCGATTTCTGTGCGTTTCTCTGCATCGCATCGGTATGAACCCAGCCTTAATGTAGACTTTACAGTGTCCCAGCTTTTTGGAATAGGGTTGTATGTAAAACTTTTTCTTTTTAGCTTTGGATAGAGTTCAAAGGGAGATTTAACCTCTTTCTCATGTTTACCGTTATCATTGAACATGAAGTTTAAGAAAATCCCACATTTTGGGTTGTCCCCAGAAAAGTAATAGAGGGCAAATCATCCAGTCTGAACACTAATTCTGGGCTCCCCAAGGAATTCCCATATTTTCCACGGATTTTCCCTCACTTCCTTAACAATGAACTTCTCTTATTTACCTCTTTTTTGGTTTGTTAAAAATACAAATGAAAACATTTTGTTCTAATGTAGCCATGCCCCCGTAGGGGTTGCTGGAAGTAGTGGTTCACCTGTCCCTCTTCCCTCAGTCACACTGTTTCCGCACATCCGGAGTCAGGAAGAACAGTCCGGTACTTTGTGTTTTTGTTGTTTTATTAGAGGATTTAACTTGGATGGGGTATAGGATACTTATGGGATGTCCAAGGAAATTGAACAGTTCTTGAGTGGGACCACTTCATATACAGACCTGTATATACATGACCTTCTTCCTCCAATACATTCTTGCTTGCAGTTACTTCTTTCTCTCTCTCCTGCACAACACTTCTCAGACCTAGCTAGCATGTGGTGAGACCCAACTCTGACACTGGTCAGGCCTCAGTGAACCGCCTATTACAGGCAAGGGGTTGCAGACCCTTCAGGTGAAGTACAAATGTGCTAGCTACCCTCGGCAGACTACTGCTCCCAGCTAGTCCCTTCTGGCCGCAGCGACCCAACTCCACTGCCCGGTGACACCACAGTCCCAACGGGCTCTTTCACCCTTCTCAGACTGTCTCTCTCACTTCCCAGTCTGCTCCGGTGTGCCTCTTCCAGCTTCCCTGGGGGATCCCTCCTGGAGACTTGCCCGGCAGCACCACTCTGTTGCTCTCTCCTGCTCCTTGGTCAGGACCTCCCATGGGATGTACTGAGGGATCCCTTCTACTCCCAAGCCTCCAGACCCAAGGTCACCCCCCCTCCCCCAGACTGGGCGGCTCCCATCTGGCCTCCGCAACTAGTGCTCCATCTCCCAGTTCTTCCACCCGAACTCTCGGCCCCCCCAGACTGGGCTGACCCCAGGTATTTAAGAAGGCCTGCCCCCTGCTAATCCAGAATGAGGACTAAACACCCCAGGCAGTTCCACCTCTCTTCCCCACCCTTTCTTCTAGAACCCTCTAGAAGCAAAGAGGAGGCAACCAAGAGGTGTCACTGCCTGCGAGTCACCAGCCTCTCCCTGAGCCCCTCCCCTGCCCAGGATCAACACAATCAGGACTAAATTTACCTTCTTTAGGGTTATAACCCCTGTCAGATTTTTTTCCGCCATCTGTGTCCCATTGCAGAGAATTCCCTTCATTTCCTGTTCCATAGTCCAACAGGAAGTGAGGGGAAATCCCTGCAAAATATGTGAATTCTTTGGGGAGCCCTAGGTCACCAGAACTAGTGTTCAGGCTAGCTGATTTGCCATCTATTACTTTTCTGGGGACAACCCAAAATGTGGGATTTTCTTTAACTTCATTTTCAATAACGGTAAACAGGAGAAATATAGAGGGTGAATCTAGTGTTCCTTTGCACTCTATCCAAAACTAAAAAAAAAAAACAAGTTTTACAAACAACCCCTAGTCCAAAAAGTTGGGACGCTGTAATATCTACATGAAGTCTGGGTTCACACTGATGCGATGCAGAGAAACGCACCAAAATTCCTAACACTCAGCACCAACCTAATGGTAGAGGGTGCTACACTTTTATGTTCAGTAAGTACAAAAAAAAAATAGCTGTTGCTTCTGCCAGAAATTGAGTGAGTGAGCAGATCGTATTGCCTGAGATAGAATAGGGCGAGCGAGGGTTGTCACCCTAGGACAAGATGCTGGAAAAAAGAAAACAAATGCGGTGTTATACTACATTTTGCCTTAGGGCTTAGATTTTTTTTTTTATCCGTTAAAAAAAAAAACTCCTCTAGTGGTTGCAAGTTTACTTTAACAGATCAAATTGATCGTTAACCCTCTGGCAATGATGTCTAGAACCAAGGGTTATAATCGGTCACACATTACTCATCATGTCAGCTCCCGCTCTGTACTGCAAACCTTCCCCAGCTTTGAACGGGTCTGCGCTCACGTAACCAATACCAGGGGTTGAAACCCCTTTGCCTGGAGCACGCCTCAGAGGTGACTTCAATCTGAACTTGCATGTCATTATGACGCAGACAATGCTTTCAGAAACAAAATCTGTATAAACAAGTTGGGGTTTCACCAAATGCAACAATATATTAAGCCTGCGTTCACACAGGGGCGATGCGACTTCTGTGGACTTTGCTAGGCGACTTTCAGCGTGACTTTATGCCAGGGGACTTTGCCTGTGGCCAATCAGAGCAGGGAGGGAGAGGGTTGCCCTGGATAAATTATTTCCTTTTCACTGTAAAGTCGCTTCCATTTAGATGGGGGATCCGACTTGGAGGCGACTTCTATTCAATTCTATGGGCACAAGTCCGATAGAAGTCGCCTTGAAGTAGTACAGGAACCTTTTCTGAAGTCGGAGCCACTTCAGTAGTGTACATTAAGACGGCTCCCATTCACTTCAATGGGATTTCAGATGTCAAGCGACTTGAGGCGACTGAAATCAGAGTGGCTTTGTAAGTGTTACTAAACACACAACAATAAAATCAGTGTGTATATGTAGTAAAGCATGCTGGTTATACTCACCAGTGGCGGCCGCTCCATTAGAGATGCAAGGGTGGCTTAAAAAAAGGGTGAGC
This sequence comes from Glandirana rugosa, assembly GCA_018402905.1. Taxonomy (NCBI): domain Eukaryota; kingdom Metazoa; phylum Chordata; class Amphibia; order Anura; family Ranidae; genus Glandirana; species Glandirana rugosa. Next base: position 354,902 of record BLSH010427305.1, on the reverse strand, counting down.
CTGGGGTGCAGAACACTGCGTTCTGAGCCCACCCAGTTGTGTGACAATAGTGAATTGATATTCACTATTGTCTTCCTGCTTTTCCCGGCCAATCAGGAAAATTATGCACTGGCCACCACTGATACTCACTGTAGAACCTAAGGGGTTAATTTTTTTTTGTTGTAAAAAATGCTGTTTGACCCTGTCTTCTCTGATTCTCCCCTTCTTTTGCTGTCCCCAATCCATCTGCTGATAGGAGAGCCTTGGGGGCACGCTGGCACTCTGCACATGCTCAGTTTGTTTTTTATTGCTAAAGAGGTCTTTTTTTTTCTTGGGGAGGTTGCATGTGATCAGCACAGGGCCAATCAGCATTGTCCAGCCAAAGGGTAAGTGGCCTTGTAGCTTCATAGGACAATAAGAGTAGAATGAGAACTCCTCCTACAGACTTTAACCAGACACTGATAGGAGTCACAACTGCTACATATTGCTGATGAGAAAAGGTATTTAGCAGTTTTTTTTATATTTACTAAAATAATTGCATTTCTGTGTACTGTGGGAGACCAGATATAGTGAATGCAGGCTCCTGGGGAGACCGGATATAGTGACTGTGGGCCCCTGGGGAGGCCAGATATAGTGACTGCGGGCTCCTGGGGAGAGCAGATATAGTGACTGCGGGCTCCTGGGGAGAGCAGGTCTAGTGACTGCAGGCTCCTGGGGGAGAGCAGATCTAGTGACTGCAGGCTCCTGGGGAGAGCAGATATAGTGACTACGGGCTCCTGGGGAGAGCAGATATAGTGACTGTGGGCCCCTGGGGAGGCCAGATATAGTGACTGCGGGCTCCTGGGGAGAGCAGGTCTAGTGACTGCAGGCTCCTGGGGGAGAGCAGATATAGTGACTGCAGGCTCCTGGGGAGAGCAGATATAGTGACTGCAGGCTCCTGGGGACAGCAGATATAGTGACTGCAGGCTCCTGGGGGAGAGCAGATCTAGTGACTGCAGGCCCCTGGGGAGAGCAGATCTAGTGACTACGGGCTCCTGGGGAGAGCAGATATAGTGACTGCAGGCTCCTGGGGAGAGCAGATATAGTGACTGCAGGCTCCTGGGGAGAGCAGGTCTGGTGACTGCAGGCTCCTGGGGAGAGCAGATATAGTGACTGCAGGCTCCTGGGGAGAGCAGATATAGTGACTGTGGGCCCCTGGGGAGGCCAGATATAGTGACTGCGGGCTCCTGGGGAGACCAGACTTTAAATATGAGGACACTTACCTGTCCAGGAATCCCTTGATGTCGCCACCCCAGCCCATTTTTCAGTTGTCTCTTGGGTGCTGCTGCTGCCATTTCTCAAGAGGGAAACTGGCAGTGACGCTCGATTCTAGAGAACTACAAGTGGGGAGTTACAATACCGCTGGCTGGGGGTACAGGAGAAATATCAGCCAGCGCTCTTACAAACAGGAAATCACTGGGCAATAACGTTTTTTTAGCAAGTTCAGCAGGCTATTGCAGGGGAACTACAGAGCTCAGCAGAAGATTGATGGAATAGTAGGAGATCAGCAACAAAGAGTTCTGCTTTAGCCACTTCAGCCCCCCGGAAGGATATACCCCCTTCCTGACCAGAGCACATTATTTATTTTTTACTGGTAATGGCGGCGATCTGCAAATGTTATTGGGACTGCAATATTGCGGCGGACATGTTGGACATTTTTGACAACTGTCCACCGTACTATGACTAGGGACACTAGCCCTAGTCAATCTAGACCGTACGGGAATGGTCGGGTCGGGGGTATGTCAATCTTGTGTCACTCCCTTGTGTGAATTGGGGAACTAACGGGGGATGTCCAATTGGGGAAGGGACGGTCACTGCAAATATGTCATTAGTCACCGATAAAAATCGAGACTAACGAAATATTTACAGTAACCAGGGTTTTTTCACAGTTTTTACAGGTTGTACAGGCGGCGTTATAACGTCAGGGTTATTGTAAACGTCTAGCGGCGGTAATGGTCATTTTTTATTTATTACACGAGACCAGTC
>BLSH010427305.1:337901-352888 GCA_018402905.1 Glandirana rugosa | reverse complement strand
CTGACCAGAGCACATTATTTATTTTTTACTGGTAATGGCGGCGATCTGCAAATGTTATTGGGACTGCAATATTGCGGCGGACATGTTGGACATTTTTGACACTTTTTTGGGACCAATGACATTTATAAAGCAATCAGAGCTAAAAATAGCCACTGATTACTGTATAAACGTCACTGGCAGGGAAGGGGTTAACCTGTAGGGGGCAATCAAGGGGTTAAGTGTGTTCCCTCACTGTGTTCTAACTGTATGGGGGCTGGGCTGGTAAGGGCATGCCAGATCTAACTGATCCCGATCACAGGGATCAGTATCATGCCACCTGTCAAACCGGGGAACTGCCGTGTTTACATCAGCGGTTCCCTGTTCTTCCTCTCTACAAGGCAATCGCAGATTGCCGGTGGACATCGAGTTCGCCCGACCCGTGGCCACACTCACGCAGAGTGCGGCGGGCACAAGAGCGCGTCCGCCCGCAACTGTGGCTGCGCAGATCGTGTTTATAGAAGGCGATCTAAGCAGTGGACCCAACTTGCGGCCATCTTTTTACGTGTGGCGGTCGGCAAGTGGTTATAGTAGAACTGTAGGCAAAACTTTTTCTTTCATTTTGGATAGAGCAAGGGATGAAAGCCCCTTGCTCTATCCATAGCCCCTGTCAGATTTTTTTTTCGCCAGCTGCGCCCCATTATGGAGATTTCCCTTCACTTCCTGTCCTATAGTTAACCTGGAAGTGAGAGGAAATCCCTGCAAATTAAGGGAATTCCTTGGACCCCCAGGTTACCAGAAGTAATGTCCCCATTGGAAGATTTCCCCTTTATTACTTTTCTGGAGACAACCCAAAATTTAAGATTTTCTGTTACTTTCACTTTCAATAATAATGGTAAAATCGAAGATCGAAAATCGAGAGGGAGAATCTCCCTAACAAGGGCACAGACAGAAAAAAAACCTGACAAGCATTCTAATCGCTCTCCACTCTATTCAAAACTCAAAAAACAAACAAAAAAAAAAAAAACAGAAAATGGTGTCATACTTACCTGTAATTTCCTTTTCTTGATGCCGATCCACGGCAGCATACCTATGACAAGCTCCGCCTTGGCTCCTCCTCCCTCAGGAACAGTGAATATTATAAATGAAAAGGACTAGGGTCGCGCCCCCCCATCATTCTACATAACATAGAATACCTTCGGGTGGGATTGTATGCTGCCATGGATAGGCACCAGAAAAAGAAAATGACAGGTAAGTATGACACAATTTTCTGTTTTCCTGGTGCCTCCATGGCAGCATACCTATGACAAATAACTAGCTGAATACGGGTGGGTAATGCTCAGAACAAATTTATTCGGAACAACATTATTCCTTATAGGACGAAAGGGCTGAACTGATGGCTTGTCTGCCAAACTTTACGGAGGAGAGAGCTCCCAGGTCCACTCTAGTGCTTAAAGCGGAGTTCCATACTTTTTTTGTTTATTAAAAGTCAGCTGCTGACTTTTAATAAACAGTAACTTACCTGTCTCCCGGTCCAGCGACGGCTGCTCCCGAAGCCTCGGTCGTCTCCCCCCTCCTCACGAAGGCCCCGCCATTCCTAGTGTGGGCACCCAGCCCGGCTTCACGGCTGGGCACCCACTGCACATGCACGAGTCGCACTGCGCATTCCTAGTGGCCAGGCAATCTTCTGGGACCTGTGACGTGTCCCCGAAGATTGCCAGGAGGGAGGGGCCGCCTAGGAGGAGAGGAGGTGTCTAGGCGGCCCCGAGGCAGAAGGTGGAAGAGGGACAGGAAGTCCTTCTGAAACGTGGGGACACACTCCCCCCAAAAAAAAAATGACATGCCAAATGTGGCATGTAAGGGGGCGAGGAGTGCTTAAAGCGGAAGTTCCATTTTTGGGTGGAACTCCGCTTTAAGAAAGGTATTGTGAGATGACCAGGTCACTGCTCTGCAAATGGTCTCTATCGAGACATTTGCCCTCGCTGCCCAGGAAGCTGAAACCGATCTGGTGGAATGGGCTTTAACCGCTGAGGGTGGATCCTGACCTCTTGCCCTGTACGCCATCTGGATTAATTTCACGATCCATGAAGCTATAGTTCTGGAGGTTGCTTCTTTGCCCTTGTTCTTTCCCCTTGGGATGATGAAGAGATTGTTGGAGTTTCTGAAAGGTGCTGTGACTTCAAGGTAACATTTCAAAATTGAAGCGATGTCCAGATCATGAAGAGAGCCTGACTCTGGATTTGCAAAGGTTGGTAGAGCCCATGGTTCCGAGAGACTTAAGAGATATGGTCTTAGGTATAAGCCCCCGAATTGTCCTTAGTTCTCTTTGATCAGGGAAGAAGATCAAATGATCCTTGTCCGCACCTAGAGCCTGCAGTTCTGACACCCTTGTACCTGACGTCACTGCGTTTAAGAATGCTAACTTCAGGGTTAGATTCCATAAAGATGCTGATTCAGTAGGCACAAATTGTTGCTTTGGCAAAGATTCCAATACAAATGACGCCAAGTCCCAAGTGGGAAAATTTTGTCTTACAGGCGGGCTTATCTTTTTCATTGCTTTAAAGAACTGGACCACTAGAGGATCTTCTGCCCACCTACTGTTGGTAGTAGCCGAGATTGCCGCTACCTGGACTTTGAGAATACTTAGGCCTAAACCCAAGTCCAGTCCTGCTTGCAAAAAGTCAAGGAGGTGGAAGGGAGTAGGTTTGTCCGGATCTAGGCCCTTTCCGACTGAAAAGGCTGTAAACTTTTTCCATACTTTATTATACATGGAGTTTGTCGAAGGCTTTCTAGACCTGAGTAAGGAACCTCTGCCTCTCAACGTCGAGATGTGAAGGTTCAGAGAATTTGGGTTCGGATGGATGTGTGCCCCCTGCAACAGAAGGGGAGGTATCAGGGGTATCTTGATTGGCGACTGAATGCTCCGGGATAAGGCCGTTGGGAACCAAGGGCGTCTGGGCCCATTTTGTTACAATCCAATCGAATATCTTGGGGTTCAGTAACCACTCGTTGGGGTCCACAAACCTCCTCGACAGATAGTCGGCTTCCATGTTCAGGCACCCTGGTAGGTTGCTCTCAGATCAGGGAGATTCCTTTCTGCCTATAGAATAATAGAATAATTCCCTTAAGAGGGAAATGCTGTGTGTCCCACCCTGGTGTTGAATGTATGATACTGCCGCCCTGTTGTCCATCCGTAATAATATTGACTTTCCCCTGATATGCTGTGAAAGAGTCATTAGGGCGAGGTAGGCTGCCCGGATCTCCAGGGTGTTGGACACTACCCCCTGAGAATTGAAGGTCCATCTGCCCTGTATTGCTATGTAGTTGCAGTGGGCTCCCCAGCATGTGGCACTGGCGTCGGTGGTAAGTGTGGTCCAAGAGGTATGGCCTAAGGGCCGGGATTTTGTTAGCATTTCCTTCTTTATCCACCAGAGGAGGCCTCTGAGCATCCGGGGTGTTAGGTATATGCGTTGTGATAGGTATGACCTGTTCCATTGCCTCAGGAAATCCCATTGGAAACATCTCAAGTGCCAGTGGGCCCAAGGAACCATAGGAATGCAGGATGACATTGTTCCCAAAATGCTCAGGCAACCTGAGGCTATCAGATGAGATTGTGATCTCTCTTTCTTCATCCTCTGCGTGATAAGAGCCACTTTCTGGAGGGGTAAGGAAACTGACCCCTGGATAGTATTGAATTGAACACCTAGATAGACCATCTCCTGTGTCAGTGTCAGATGACTCTTTGCTCCATTTATCATCCAACCAAAGTATGCCAGAGTCAACAGAAGGATCTCTTTGTGGTTCGGCAGTTCTACTTGATCTTCTGCTAGCAGGAGAATGTCGTCCAGGTAGTGGTACACTCTAAAACCTAACTCTCTGAGCAGGGCCAGGACAGGAATTAGTACCTTTGTGAATACTCCTGGCTAGGAGCATAGGCCAAAAGGCAGGCTCCGGAACTGTAGATGCGTTTCCCCTACCGCAAATCTGAGGTATTTCTGAAAGGCTGTCAGTATTGGTATATGGAGATATGCATCTTGCAAATTCACCGATATCATCTAGTCCCCTGGGCGAATTGCCCGAATCATGGATTTCAAGGAGTCCATCTTGAACCTTTCCTGGTTTATATTATGGTTCAGCCTCTTGAGGTGTATTACAGGTCTCCACTCTCCGCCTTTCTTTGGAACGAGGAATAGGGGGGAGTAAAAACCTAAAAATGTTTGAGATGGAGGGACTGGCACAACCGCCCTTTGCTCCTGCAGTGAGTGGAGGAATCTGTAGAGAGCTTCTGCCTTTTTTTGGAGATCCCGGGATCCTTGAGGGGGCAAAGAAGTCTCTTGGTGGACGGCTAGAGAACGTCCAAAAGTACCTGAACCGGACAGTCGAGACAACCCAGGGGTCTTGACACCTCTTGAGCCAGACTTTGGAAAAGTGTTTCAGTCTGGCCCCTACTGGTACCCCCTGGGCGCACCTCGCGTCAAAAGGATTTCACAGACTCCTTGAGAGTGGACGCTGCTCTCTGTCTACAAGATTTTAGAAAGGTGACTTGAGTGCCCCTCCAATTTTGCATTGAGGCCTTTCGTTGTCTGGTTTGTCTGAAGTCTGTTCTTGAAATGCTGAAACTTGGATGAAAATGTTCTATTGCGCCTCACTCTTCTGTCGTGCGGCAGCATACCCGACTTTCTGCCGGTAACCCGGGAGATGTTTTTTTCCAGTTTCTCACCAAAGAGGGCCTTACCATCAAAGGGTATCTTACACCAGTTTTGTTTGGATGAGACATCTGCTACCCATGGTTTTAGCCAAAGAGCGTGTTTTGCCATAACACTGTGGAGTATCGATTTTGCGGAGCATCTAATAGAATCGATAGCTCTCTCTCCAATGATTTCCAATGTATTAGTATAAGCTTTCGGGCCTGAAATAGTGCTCTGGCTATGGCCTGCCTATGTTTTTCCTCAGTAAGAACATCATCCAGAATGCCCAGTATATATGGCCTAGGATCAACTGAGATGTCGACCTGGAACACCCTGTTGCAGCTTCGGGCATCTCCAGAGGAGATGAATGAGATCCCCCGATTCCTGGAGCACCTGGTGCACTCTGGGTCATCCCTTACTCCCATTTTGTGTAATCTAGCAGGTGTGTAATGTGCTCGTAGCACTATATATAATTGAGACAGACCCTGGGTGACACTGAGGGAGCACGAGTGGACTGCTTCCAGAACCTCCTCCCACTGCGTATCCTCAAAAGGACCTACATCCCTTTCCCACCTACTCATCACTCCCAAGGGGAATCCCTTCAAGTATGTGGACGCCAGCATACTATAGCAGTTTGTAATAAAACCCTTAAGATGGGAGACCTCGGCCATGAGGTGAAAGACAGGCGAGGGAAAAAGAACCCAAGGCTCTCCGTCCGTTTGTTGCCCAATAGCATGTTTAAGCTGCATATAATTGAACCACATGGACTCCGTTATACCAAATATATGTTTCAGCTCAATGAAGGAGCGCAGTTTACTCTGGAAAAAAATGTGTTTCAAGTGCGTGACCCAGTGTGCCTTCCACCTCGATCCTGTTTGTAAGAGCTTTAGTTCTGAATATCGTCCATTGTCCCAAATGGGACTGAAACTAGAAAAGCCCGTAACGCCCTGCAGTTGCCTTGTTCTATTCCACACCTTCTACATCAGTGCATAAGTAGGGAATCTTCTATTTGATTTGGCATACGCTAGGGCCTCCAGCCCTTGTGCTATCGCCGTAGTTCCCGTGACCCGGCAGAGTATTGAGATTGTGGGATCCCTTCTGTCATTCGGGTCTCCCTTCCCCCCAACCATCACCCTTGCAATGTGTTGTAATTGCCTAGCTAGGTAGTACAGCCAGGGGTTAGGCAATGTCATCCCCCCTGCCTCCTTTGACTTCTGGAGTTGCTCTAGCCTAATCCGTGGGGGCCTATCCAGCCAAATAAGGGACCTGAACATTGCACTGATAATTCTAAATATTTTTAGGGGGATTACCATAGGGGTGTTGTGTAGGACATAGAGAAGCTGTGGCATAATGATCATCTTAATTAAGTTTATTCTACCAGTTACAGAGAGCCTAAATTTCGACCATACCTTGATTTTTTCCCGGATGCGGTTCAACAATGGGGACAGATTAAGGGAAATATACTCTAAAGGTTTAGCTGTAATGTGGATTCCCAGATATTTGAAAGAATCAACTACCGGGATATGTTGAGTCAAGGGGTCTACCACCCCAGTAGGCTCATCCAATCTCATCATAGAGGACTTAGTCCAGTTAATGACCAGACCGGAGAATCCACCGAAGGTAGTAATGTCAGACATGGCCTCCCTCAAGGACCCTGCTGTGTCCCCCAGCAGCAACATGGTATCATCAGCATAAAGCATGATTTTCTCTTCTATAGTGCCATACTGGAACCCTCTAATACATGGGTTGGCTCAGATCCTGACTGCTAGTGGCTCAATGGCCACTGTGAAGAGCAGGGGAGAGAGTGGGCAGCCCTGCCTAGTACCCCTATGTAGGGAAAAGGGGTGGGATACCTGGCCCGCCTCCTGAATTGCCGCCACAGGGGCACTGTACAGTAGTTTTACCCAAAAGATGAATACTTCACTAAAGCCAAAGTTCTCCATAGCCACCCATAGGTACCGCCATTCAATGCTGTCAAACGCCTTGTGAGCGTCTAACGACAGCAGTGCCCTATCTCCCCCATTGTCCACCGGCGAATGGAGGTTGAGAAATAGTCTGTGTATATTAAGTGCGGTTGTCCTCCGGAGTATGAAACCAGCCAGGTCCGGGTGGACAATAGAGGAGATAATCATTTTCTATCAGCCCCTGATCTAACAATGTGGTCTAGGGCCTCCTGGGCAGCCACCCAAGATTCCCTGTGAGAGTCAGTTGGGTCATCAATGAATACCGCTTCCAAACGACGCACCAGCTGAACAGCCTGCTCCTTTTGGGCATAAGTCGTTTGCTTAATTGCTGCGATTGCTCTAATAAAAACCCCCCGCAGGAAGGCTTTAAAGGCGTCCCACATGATGAGTGGATCAGGGCTAGTTGCATGAGCTCGCCAGAAATCTGAGATCTGGCCGACTATTGTGTCATGGGAGGGGATAAGGAATAACCAAAATGCATTTCGCTTCCATGATGCCCTCCCCAAAGAAGAGGTCGGTCCGGTGCCCACTGAGATCACCAGCGGGGAATGGTCAGAGATGCCCTGTACCTCATATTGGATGTCTTGTATGGTCAACGCCATACTGGGTGTGCAGAGACATATATCTATTCTGGATAGGGACATGTGGGATTTAGAGAAACAGGAAAACTGTTTCAGGTGTGGGTTTCGGCAGCGCCATGGGTCCACTCAACGCGCCTCTTCTACAAATTTCAGTAGTGCAGTGCAGTGTCCTGTGCGAATATCTGGCGGGAGGTGTTTGTCTAAAAAGGGATTGAAGTAACAATTGAGATCCCCCACTAGGAGCAACGGCATATTGGGGCTGCCCAGCTGGTACGTCAGGACGGTGTGCAGTACCTCGGCACGAAACGGTGGTGGAACATAATCAGCAGATAGCATGCACTACATTTGAAATATTCGGCAGTGTAGAATAACATAACGCCCTTCTGAGTCTATAATTTTATCAATTTCCCAGAAATCTAAGGAGCGGTGTATCAGTACACTCACCCCCCGTGAATAGGAGGTGTGAGTGGGGTGGTACACCCAGCCCACCCAGGAGAAGTTCACCCAAGACACCGTCTCAGGAACTAAATGTGTTTCCTGGAGGACACACACTGCGGGCAGGTATTTCTTAAGAGACGTAGACACCATAGTGCGTTTAAGGGGGTCCTGAATTCCTCTAATGTTCCACGATATTATCGGGACTTTCGCCATGGGGTCTCAACAGGTAGTGATAGGCATACGGGTTAATTGTTCACAATGTATGTCTCCATGGCCTTTGGTCGGTACAGAGCAGGTAAGGCAGTTACTCCAAAGGGGCAAGGCAGTTCGTACTGGGTGCAGGGGACCTGAACTAGTGCACTCAAGAGACGTATTAGCTGATGTTTCTGAGAAAAACAAAAATAACAATCAGTCACAAAACAGTTATAATTACCATTCCCAACGGGATCCTGTATGTCTTCCGGATTTTTCACCAGAGTCGTCCCATGGATCCGGGGTGTAGTGTAAACATTGTACCTGAGAAAGTTAGGAAACATAAACTGTGCTAAATGCACAACACCCCAACACACGGGGAGATTTGTAATCCACTGGTTTGCTGCAGCAGCCGCCGTTTTTCCAAGTGGTTCAGTGTACGTTCGACCAAGTGTAGCCTTGGATGTAGATCGTGTTGCTCTCCAAAATTTAATTCAAACAATTATTTCTCCCTTCAGCCTCAACTGTATGGCCCTCAAAATACTAGTGAAAGGGAGCATAATATAACTCCCTCAACAACCGTATGTGCAGTTAAAGTTTGTCAGTCTCCCTCTGCCTCCAGACGACCGGGGTGACGGAACGTGTTCATTGGTATCAAGCCAACCCAATGCCTCCACTGCCGTATCAAAGAAATGGGCTTGGCCTCTGACCAATATACGGAGCCGAGCTGGGTATAGCATGGCATAGGTCATCTGCAGGCGGTGTTTAACATCTGTGAACCTGGATCTGCTTTTCTGCACCTCAGCAGAGAAGTCCGGGTAGAATGAGACCCGGACCCCATTGTGCAGGATATTGCGCTTCTCTCTGGCTAAACCAAGGATTATTTCTTTGTCTTTATAATTCAGGAGTTTAGCAAGGATAGTGCGCGGGGGATGTCCCGGCAGCAACGGTCTTGGTGGGACCCTATGAGCTTTCTCTACCGAGTACAGTGACGTAAAGGCCTCCTTCCCGAATACCTCCAGTAGCCAGCGCTCCACAAATTCTGTGGGGTCTCTACCCTCGATCTATCCTGGGAGCCCCACAATCCGCACATTATTTCTCCTTATGAGCAATTTTCTATGTCCTGGCTCTTTAGATCCACAGCTTTTGCTAGCCGCATGATGGCCTGCGTATCCCTGATGAGGGGAGCCATTTTGTCTTCCACTTCGCTGACCCATCCCTCCACTGCGGTAGTACGCTCTCTGACTTTTTGTAGATCATGCCTGATGAAACCCACCTCCTCTCTCAAGCCCCCCAGGTTTTCCCTCAGGTTGTCCACATTAGCATTGCATTTATTCACCGCTCGGAGAATGTCTGCCGGGATGGGTTGTGCAATGTCTTCCCCATCCAATTCATTGGCTGGGGTAGGAGAGGTTGCAGAGGGGTCTGGCGTATCATAGCTCTCCACTGCCTCTGTATGAAAAATAGCAGGGGTAGCGTCCAGCTCCGAGTCCCGGGCTTTCCCCGTTCCCCCAGAGAGCTTCTGGGTGTAGTAAAGCATATCTCTCGGGGGCTCCCTCCTTAGGGGTTTTGGGTGCCTTACTCTGGTTTTTTATCCAGACGAGCATGCTGAGGTAGGCCCGCTCCGGCTCCATCTTGAAGCTCCACCGGCCCATTCTCCTCCGACTGTTTGCGGGCCATCATGCCACCATATCGGGTAGTCACCGAAGCCAGGATGAGCCGTGGGGGGTGGTGCAGGGTGAGGTGAGGTTTTCTGGCCAGGATGGTGGCTGGGGAGAGGATCAAAGCAGGATTTAGTCCGGAAGCTCAGTGAGATGCGCCTTCTCACATGCCGCTCTTGGCCACGCCCCCCTGCCGATAACTTTAGTTCATCCAAAGCCTTTATAATATCCACTTTGGGGACATCCTGATGGAGAGCCGCTTCAATATTCTCTGTCCAGACACGGATAGCATTGGACACGGATGTTAATGCTATCGCCGACTTACATGCATTCCCCGCCATCTGGTAGGATTTCGATCCAGGCCTATCTTTCTGTCCAACAGATCTTTAAATGCAGCAGAGTCATCCCTTGGCAGCATGACGTTTTTCGCCAGCCGAACAACCACTACGTCCACTGCTGGTGGTCCCTCTAACATGGCTGCATCCGATTCTGCCAGGGGATACGTCTTTTCAAAACCATTAATTTGGAACCTTTTGTCTGTTTTGCTCCACTCCTCCTTGATCACCTCCCTGATCTCCTCCATCAGGGAAAAAAAGGCAACCTGTTTCTTTAGGAAAGGGAAGTAACTTTGCTTTTTTGTATGTAGTGTCAGGTTCTTCCCAGCCGATAGCTTGCTTTACGGCTTGCACCATGGAAAAACCGAACTCTGATGTTTCTTGGTCATCTGAAGAATCCTCAGAGTGATCATCTGCCTCCGTATGTCTGGCGGGTAAGGCTGTGCCTGCTTGAGATGGCCTAGGAACGGGGTCAAGTTCACTATCCAACAGTGTGGGTTCCACAGGCTGCTGCGGCATCGCTGCCACTAACTCCGGTAGTGAGTCTTTGACAACCTTCTTAAACAGGTCTGAGACTTGCTGCCCCTTTAGACTCTATCTGCTGTGTAATCCCTAAAGCAGTCCTTGCATAGCCGTTTGTCTGGAAGGGGGGTGGAGCTGCAGCCTCGGCATCTTGCAGATCTATGGTGTGGGGAGTGCGAAGAGCGTTTCCTGTTGGAGGATGATGCCTTTGGCTTCACATACCCTGACCCAAACTTTTCTTCAAGGAGTGACTCGCTTATTGCCTCCCATGAAAATTCCTTTGTCCTCTTTGATTTGAATTTGGTTCTGTCGGTGCTACAGGAACAACCTTTTGAACTGATCAAAGAAATCCCATTAGTTCTTTTGACACGGAAGTTGGCTTTTCTTTTTGCAATTACTTTGGCTAGAAGGGTCTCCGAACTAGCAGCCCTTTCCTGTAAAGAGCCGTATTTGATTTTGCTTCATGATGAAGTGGTGCTACGTCCTCTTCTGTCCTTTTTACCTAAGGTAGTTTCTGATTTTCATTTGAATCAAGACATTTTTGTACAAATTTTTTCTTTTTTCCCCTCTCCATTTGGGATTCCATTTTGTACCACTGAGTATTTCAAAGGGTGAAGTTTTAGGCCCCTTTCACACGAGTGGATCGTTCAGGTCTGCCTGTCAGTTTTTCAGGTGGACCCAAACTGACGCTCCATTGTCCTCTATGGAGCGACGGATGTCAGTGGTGACATGTACGCTGACATTCACTCGGCTCCGATCCGCCAAAAACAGACGAATGATAACCCTATTTTCCATCCGTCTGGCGGATCAAATGAACATGGACAGTCGGTCCGTGTTCATCCGATCCTGCATAGAGGAGAATGGAGCTGTGACAGGTCAGTCTCTGCACAGAGCAGGGATAAATGGATGGATCCCCGCTGAGCCCGTCAAAACGGGCTCCGCACATGTGAAAGGAGCCTAAACATATGGGCATCACACACAAAGGGAAAAAAAAAAAAAAGTAATGTCGAACAGAACACTGGTTACTATCAACAATGGCCTTGAGGGAGATCAACGGATTTAAAGTGCACCTATCATTTTGTAACAGATAACGGCAGTGAAGGAGGTACGAGGGATGAAAGGCAGGCATTAACTTTAGGGCTACAAATGAGGGTGGATTTGGAAAAGATTTTAGAGGTGGCATCATCCTTATCCTTCCCTTCTTCATAAAGCACTGACTTGGAACAAGCAATCCCAACCACTAATACTTGGGCTAGGTTAGCAACCAGGGGAGCAAGGATGAACAGGACCGCTCCCACATATTTACATTTAGAATTAAGTTGAACCCGTGAATAGATTCTGGCCCTAGAGAGTTATTACTATAACAGCCATATGCAATTGTGTGTAGAGGAAGTAGATGCGACAGGCACAGCCATTTTTCTAGGCAGAGACCCAGTCGAGACTACATTTTTTTCCTTTCTTTCAGCATTTCCATTCTTTCCCACAGCACCAAACTTAACCACAACCCAACCTCCTAACACATCTATGATAGATGGCTGCATGTAGAGATTTAAAACATAGGTGGGATGATTCCTAAAGAGCAAATTCACATCTAAAAACAAATTTCCTTTGGATACAGTAAGGAAAAATGTGTTCCACTTTTAGCATTACAGCCAAATTTCATTGACACACCTATGGAGAATGAGCGACACAAGAAAGCTGTTGGCTCCTTCTGGTGAACATAAGGCAGAACTGCAGCAGGTGGCCCAGGAAGCTCGGCTGAGAAGCCACAATAGGCCATACATAGCTTGTGCAACAGATTGTTACAAAGCCTCAATGGCTGAAACCTTGCCAGAAAAAAAAAACAAAAACCTACCATCGTCGGGAATAATGAACTTTCATAACAGATGGTGATTGCTCTACGTTTGTTGCAGCCAACACCACACAAGTGCTTGCAAGCGGTGCTTGCCATGACTGGGGGATGTTGTTCCAGCACCTAGAAAGCCGGCTGATTTCTTGGTTTTGGGAAAAAAACTTTTAACATGTGGGCACAGCCTCTCCCGTTGTGCTGGTGAAGAACATAGGTAGCCCCTTTGAATCAATGATGTTGGGGAGTAGGTAAAAGTCTCAGCATCCCTCAACACCAAGCAAAATGCTAAAAGCTGAACTTTAAAGCGGTTCTAAAGTCTCTTGATAATTTTTTTTTAAATGTGCCCCCCCCAACAAGTTTAATTCAGAATGTACTAGAATGCAGTGTATACTAGTACATAATGAGAGACCTACCAAACAGAGCCCTCCAGCGCTGGGCTATCATGGCTCTCCCTGGTCCCCAATGCTTCCATGTTAACCTGGTCTTTCTCCCAGGTTTCAAATCTTTGGCCGCTTGAATGGTGGAGCTGTGGTGACGTCACTTCCACATGGCACAGAGTGTGGCCGTAAATGCGGTCTGATCTGCGCATACACGTCTTAGATGGCATTGCCGCTGACAGGCAGTGACTTCATTTATTGCAGAAGAGACCTATAGGGTCACTTCTCTTTTAAAGACACTGCCTGTCAGCAGATTTTTTTTAATGCTTGGGCTTAATACCACTTTAAAACCAAATCTGTGCAGGACTTACAGCACCAGACAACTCAAAACGACTTTTATTCGCTTCTAATCTTCCAGGAATTCTTGATCTTGAAGCTCAAGTTTCCGCCTCCAATCACATCGGCACGATTAGACCAGTCAAATCGGAGCCTATTGTCGTCAATGGGAGCGTCCCAATCGGTGTGACACCGCACCAACTTCCAAAAGCAGTTCCTGCACTCAGTGGCGTAACTAGAACCCTCAGGGCCCCGATGCAAGAAACCATGAAGGGCCCCCCTGAAAGGGCCCTTTCCTCTGAGCCCAGTGGTGGAACGCCAGGGCCCGGTCGCAAGTGTGTGGCTGCATATAAAAGGAACCTATCTCTCCATCACCCCCCACACTTCTCCTCCACTCCCTCCCGCAGGCATTCAACAGCTGCAGGAGGAAAATGGAGATTGGTTCCTCTATGCCGGAGTTTCTCAATCTGTTTACAGTCAGGGCTCCCTTGAAGGTTACCCCTAGGTGAATGAGGATGCACTGCAACCACTCCACACCTGTGTGCATTGCACACAGTTGCAGCATAGTGGTGATGCATTTAGAGGGTTAAAAGAGGCGGTCAGGAGACAACAGATTGCCTCTTTACCAGCTGTCAAATGCTGAGCATGGATCGCTTTCAGAGGAACAGCATTTTTTTTTGCTGGTAATATGAACAAGGGGGGGGGGTAGTGATTGTACATATAGTGGGTCAGGATTAAAAGCACATACATAGAATGTGCATACATACATGTACACACACATGTACGCACACACATATAAACACATACATAATGCACGAACACAAATATAAACACATACATAATGCACACACACACACACATATATATATACTTACATACATGCACCCACACATATACATACATGAACCCATATACATGTAGCCACACACATACATGTACCCACACACATGCGGACACACACACCTACATGCAGAATTGCAAAAAGTCTCTTAAAAAACGGCAGTACCTTCTCTCTTCATGCCGGGTACTGCACTGTAGGAGGAGACAGAGCACAGCACACACTGCTTTCACTTTCACAGTGTAACCGTGTGACTGCTCCCTGCAGTGCCTATCGACTAAGGAATGGAGTGCTCCATCTCTCATCCCCCTCCTAATCTAGGCATACAGGGGCCCTCTTCAGCATGGGGCCCGGTCGCCATGGCGACTATCCGTCTGCCCCTGCCTGCACTACTTTTGGCGATTTCAATAGACCTCTGTGCATGGACCTGCGCGGATGTCGTTCAAGTTGCCCCCGAAGTCGGACTGAAATGCAGCTTTGAAATTGTGCAAGTTCAGATGATGCGATTTCAAAGCTGTGTTCAGTGTGAATGAGGGCTCCAGGTCAGTTTTTACTCTTACATACTTTGTAGGTTTGCAATTCCCGTCATTTTTTTATTGAGGTTTGCTTTTTTTTTTCTTTAAGGCTGGTGGGACCACCAAAAACAAGAGGCATGATGACACAGCCAAAAGATCTTACCACTGGAATTAGAAGCCAGCGGACAACTCTACCCGCATTCCAGTTGGCCTGACCCTTTAAGATTCCATTCACATATATGCAAAATAGATGCATTTTGATCCGCATCCAATTCGCATGACGTGAACTGACAGCCATAGGTGTGTGCAGCCTATTACATTAGGGGCTGCACCCTAAAGCTCAAACACACGCCTTTCTCTGCAGCACTGGACAGTGAATGAATGGGAAGTGCTCTGTGCTGAGTGGATTCCGGTTTATTTACAAACTAAAGCATAGTAAACAGTTTATGATTGACCACAGTGAGTGTGTTCACTGTGTTAATTTAGAAGAGGAAAGGGTCTATGACATACTGATTAACTCCTTCCCCCACAGCAGCTGTGGGGGGAGCCAGCAGCACTGCGGTGGGGCAGGGAGGACAATACAGAGGGAAGCGTGGGCAGTAAGGAGAATCAGCACTGTGGTGGTGGGGATACAACATGGGGGGGAAGCCTGGACAGTAGGGAGAATCAGCACTGCGGTGGGGCAGGGTACAACATGGGGGGGGGGAGTCCGGTT
>BLSH010427305.1:303560-337866 GCA_018402905.1 Glandirana rugosa | reverse complement strand
AACATGGGGGGCCCCCCCGAGCAGTAGGGAGAATCAGTACTGTGGTGGGATACAACATGGGGGGAAACCCAGGCAGTAAGGGGAATCAGCACTGTGGTGGGGCAGGGTGGGATACAACATGGGGGGAAGCCTGGGCAGTAGGGAGAATCAGCACTGTGGTGGCGGGGGGAAGCCCAGGCAGTAGGGGGAATGAGCACTGTGGTGGGGAGGAGGGGGTACATGGGGGGAAGCCCAGGCAGTAGGGGGAATCAGCACCTAACAGAGGGATTAGGGTGTGCCCAGGCACACCCCCTACATACACCTATGCTGGCAGCCTTCTCTACAGAGGCAGTTCACATATCTGCAGGCCGGGTGCAGTGCGTTTTTCATTCCGGTTCAGGTGCGATTTAAAGTAAAAATTTGCACCTGAACCAGTGAACAAAACCACACTGGACTCCTTTGTAAAAAATGCAGGGTGAAGCACCCCTAAGACCACAAAAAATTAAAAAATTAGAACTCTAGCTAGAAGCTTTTGCTTTCTAATTTTGAATACTTTGAAGGGTGAGAACCTCTGTCGATTTTTTCTTCATGTGTTTCCAGTCTAGCTTTACCAGCGATTTAAAAATGGATCTTTAAGTAAGAAAAAAAAGTCCTGCAAGATCACTTTGTGCTGCACCCTTTTAACAGGTATAGCCATGTACATTAGAATCTAGTAATACGCAATCTCATCCTGCTCTGCACATGCTCAGTTGCTGTCTCACCCCCCTGCACATGCTCAGTTGCTGCCTCAACCTGCTGTTCTTTTTTTGACACTGCTGAAAAAAGCCTAAAGATTTACTGCTGATCAGGGGCTCTAGCAAAATGGCAGCCTCCAGCAAGAAGAAACGGGAACAATCAAAAACTGGAAGCACTTTACAGCACACACCAATTTTGGTAGCATAATTATTGATGTGGAATGTATGTATGTTCCTTGCTAAAAGAACACAAGCTATGGGTGAAGTTCACCTTTAAGTCACATTCTCACCAAGTGAGGAGCAATACCACCACAAGCATCCCCATTTCCTTTTCCAGTGAAAACCGTTGGCTGTCCCACAATATTACATTCTGCAAATTTTAAGAAAAAGATCACCAAGGTATGACAGCCCAGATAAAGTTAAAGTGGATGTAAACCCGATTCATGAAATTTGAGCTGGGCACATTCATCTGCAGTGTTTTGTTATCTCTCCCCAAAGCCGTGTCTTGTAGCTGTCTTTTGCTGCATTCTTCTGTTAGCAGCCTGATAAGTATTCTGTCACATATGATAAAAGCAGCCGGCGTTTTGTGTTGGGGAGGTTGCTATAAATAGATTAGCAGATCCCTGAACATCACAACGAACGGAGCTGAAAGTCTCTACCTAGGAGGAGTGGGGGTGTGTGCCTTTCCTCCAATCAGCTGTCTTGGCTGTGTGCCCAGGCTTCTCTGCAATGCTAACCAGGAAAAGAAAATCTGCTAACACAAAGGGCACTAAATAGTATCTAAAGATGAAGAAAGCAGATATGGATGTAAAACTTATGTAGGGAGATTTGTTTCATCTCTGTGTATCATCTGAGGCTTTTCAAGTCACTGGGTATATGGAGGGTTTACATCGGCTTTAACTTGTGACAGTAATAGTTTTAGTTTTAAAAACAGCCAACACGCTTCAAGGATTACAAAGGGGCTCATTCATCAGCGATTGATGATGCTGGACTGGATAGGAAAGACCAAGTAAAAAATAAGTGCGGAAATCCTGGAGTTGTGAAAGCTTTAGCAGCTGTAACCAATGTGACAAACTATCTGCACTGTCACTACCTTGGCACTTTTTTTCTATAAACTTGGGGTCTAACCCAATGGTTGTCAACTTGAGGTATAGGGGGCTTCAACTACAGTCCCTGACATCGCCCAAGGGCCATACATAGGGGTTGATTACTAACACTGGAAAGTGCAAAATCTGGTGCAGCTGTGCATAGTAACCAATCAGCTTCTAACGTCAGCTTGTTCAATTAAGCTTTGACCTGGAGGCTGATTGGCTATCATGCACAGCCGCACCAGTTTTTGCACTCTCCAGTGTTAGTAAATTAACCGCATAGTGTTATACAGCGGGTATAATAAGTATGGAACACGTCACCATTTTTCTAGGTAAATATATTGGTAAAGGTGATATTGACATGAAATGTTCACCACGTCGGTAACAACCCATGTAGTCCATATATACAAAGACATAATATTTAATATAATCCTTACCTTATTTGTTCTCAATTGTTTTAATTCCTAAAACTTTGGTATTTCGGACAGAAGTTTTTAAAAAAAATAAACATTTTTGGGAGTTGGGTACATTAGACGCACACAATGACCTAAACACAACCCATGTAATCCTTATATACAAAGACACCAACCAAACCAAATAAGTTCAGAAATTAAGTTTTGTGTAATAAAATGGAAAGACACGGGGAAAAAGTATTGAACACGCTAACTGAAATTAATGTAATACTTTGCACAAAATCGTTTGTTGGTAACGACAGCTTCAAGACGCAGGCTCCTGTATGGAGAAACGAGTCGCATGCATTGCTCAGGTGCGATTTTGGCCCATTCTTCCAAGTCTTCAAATCTTGAAGGTTCTATGGACCTCTTCTATGAACTCTGATCTTTCCATAGATTTTCTATCTGATTTAAGTCAGGTGATTGGCTGGGCCATTCTAGCAGCTTTATTTATTTTAAACCAATTGAGAGTTTCCTTGGCTTTGTGTTTGGGATCATTGTCTTGCTGAAATGTCCACCCTCGTTTCATCTTCATCGTCCTGGTAGATGGCAGCAGAATTTTATCAAGAATGTCTTGGTACATTTTTCCATTCATCCTTCAATAATATGAAGTTTGCCAGAATGCTGAAAAACGACCCCAACACCATGATGTTCCCACCTACAAACCTCACTGTTGGTATGGGGGTGATGTGCAGTGCCATTTGACCTCCAAACATGGTGAGTATTATGGCTTCCAAAGAGTTCAATTTTGGTCTCATCTGACCAGACAATATTCTCCCAGTATTTCACAGGCTTGTCTAAATGTTGTGCAGAAAACTTTAAACGATCTTGAACATGGTTTTTCTTCAGCAGTGGTGTATTGCGTGGGGAGAATGCATACAGGCCATGGCGGTTGACTGCATTACTTATTGTTTTCTTTGAAACAATTGTAGCTGCTAATTCCAGGTCTTTCTTAAGCTTTCCACAAGTGGTCATTGGCTTTTGGACAAATCTTCTGATAATTCTTCTCACTCAGAAATCTGGCGGTGAGCACCTGGTCATGGCCGGTTTATGGTGAAATTATGTTTTCAACTTCCGGATTATGGCCCCAACAGTGCTCACTGGAACATTCAAAAGTTTAGAAATCCTTCTGTAACCAATGCCATCAGTATGCTTTGCAACAATATAGTTGCAAAGGTCTTTTCTTTTACCCATCATGAGATGTTTGTGTGACACCTTGGTAATGAGACACCTTTTTATAGGCCATCAGTTGAGACTGAAGCAGGGGATATTCATTTTCCCTTACAAGGGGGCAGGATTGCTTTCTAGTTACTGAGAGATTTCAGTGGGTGTCTTGGCTTTCCATGCCTTTTTGCATCTCCCTTTCTTCATGTGTTAATTACTTTCCCCATGTCATTCCATTTTATTACCCTTAATTTCTGAACTTGCTTGTTTTGGGGTCTTTGTATTTATGGATTGCATGGGTTGTTACCGACATGTGGTGAAAATTTCATGTCAATAGCACCATTAGAAATATATTTACCTAGAAAAATGGTAATGTGTTCAAAACTTATTTTGCCGGCTGTATATATGTAATACTAGACTGTCACACTACACATACTATAGGAAATAAGGAGACTGAGAAATGCTACAGGTTTGGCTGGAAACATGCTGCAGAAGACCGTGATAATGGGGGCATGTTAGGGGAGATTAGAGAAGACCACTTTTGTACAAATCATTAGTAAGACCTCATCTGGAAAATGCAGTTCAGTTTTGGGCACCAGTTCTCAAAAAGGATATCGGGGAACTGGAGAAAGTGCAGAGCAGGGAAACCAAACTAACAAGAGGCATGGAGGAGCTTAGCTATGAGGAAATATTAGAGAAACTCAATTTAATCTCTCTTGAGAAGAGGAGATTAAGGGGGGGGGGATATGATCAACATGTATAAATACATAAGTGGTCTAAATAGTGAACTTGGTGTTGAGTTATTTACTTTAAGGTCATCACAAAGGACAAGGGGGCACTCTTTACATCTAGAGGAAAAAAGATTTCATCTCCAAATACGGAAAAGTTTCTTCACAGTTAGCGCTGTGAAAATGTGGAATAGACTCCATCCAGAGGTGCTTCTGGTCAGCTCAGTAGATTTCTTTAAAAAGGCCTGGATTCTTTACTTAATGTAAATAATATAACTGGATACTAACATTTTTAGGTAAAGTTGATCCAGGGAAAATCCGATTGCCTCTCGGGGGGATTAGGAAGGAACTTTTTCCCCCGTTATAGCACATTGGATCATTGGCTTTGCTGGGGTTTTTTGCCTTCCTCTGGATCAACTGTGGGTGAAGGATTGTATGGTTTATATATATTTTTTCTTATTGGTTGAACTAGATGGACTGGTGTCTTTTTTCAACCTGGTTAACTATGTAACTTATATTACCCCCTTACAAACAATTCAATGCTCCCACTAGACTGGTGAGATCCAAGGGTGGCACAATAAGCACCAAGGGCTACATGTAGTCTTGAGGACCTAAAAAGTCTAACCTTTCCTCATGCTATCTATAAGTAGAAAATATGTTTTGAGAGGCATGCTAGAGCAGTGTCGCCTTTCCCCTACTCTCTCGCACTGCAAGCATAGTGGCTGCTGCAAAACAGGTGCACTTTAAACCAAATAGGTGGGTGAACAGCAGAGGTCTACCCCTAAATCTAGGCAAAGTGCAAACTTCATGCAGAGCAGTCCAACAAAAATAGTATGGGGGGGAATAAAAAACATTAACTGCAGATGATCCTTCGATTTTATTTAAAATAAAAAAAAAAAGTGATGCTATGATAGTGATGGGGGACCACCATTCTTTAATATAAACATTCAGATTTGAAATGAACGTCCTATGATGGAAAAATAATATTAATAAAATAAGCGAAGGAGAAAAAAAAAAAAAAGTAGTGGACAGAAACTTCACAAGTCGTCTGTCAGTAACATTTATCGGACTTAAATAAGGAGGGGCGAATCCAGGTTTCTCTTTTTTCTTTTTAAAATGGCACTTTTCTTACAAACCAATGAGCTTAAAACAAAAGAAAATATATATAATATATATATATTTTTGCACGGATGCAGGTGTTAAGTCAAATGCCCCCTAAAAGAAAACAAAAAAAAATAAAAACAAAAAAAAAAACGGCTGCAAAATGCAGAAAAACCACATTTAGGCTCTATTACATTTACAAATACATACATAAATATATTACATACACCGGCAAACCAAAAAGAAAGCGGGTATAAGTTTTACACTAAGGATGTGTTTTGTAGATTCTTCCCGCACAGACGTTTTGGCTGATCACAGTTGTATCTTCCATAAAGTATTCAGAACTAATGGTGGCATCCAGGAATGGGCTTCTAGCGTCATCTTCCTTGAGGGCGGCAGCGGTGGGACGCCTCAGTTTGTCCAGTAGGGAGAACTGGTGTAGGCGGTCTTGTTGGCCTGAGTCTTCTGCTGCATGGAGTTGGGCTGACTGCGTTGGCCGGAGCCACCCTGCAACGAAAAGCCGAAAGAGTTCGAAAACATGACTCAGAAAATGAGGACGACACTGGGAAAGAGTGTCACTGTGTCATCTATACAGCTAACAGGAAGCCTGCACCTGTGGAATATATTTCTTAACCACTTCAATACTATGCACTTAGAACACTTTACTACCAGACCAATTTTCAGTTTTCAGTGCTGTTGCGCTTTGAATGACAATTGCGCGGTCGTGCGACGCTGTACCCAAACAAAGTTTTTATCATTTTGTTCCCACAAATAGAGCTTTTGGTGGTATTTGATCACCCCTGCGGTTTTTATTTTTTGCGCTACAAATAAAAAAAAGACCGAAAAGTTTGAAAAAAAAATTCTCTATTTTTGTCACAAAACTTTGTAAATAAGTAAATTTTCTCCATCACTGGTGGGCACTGATGAGGCTACACTGACGGGCACTGATGTGGCAGTACTGATTGGCACTGATGATGAGGCACTTATATGCAGCGATGATGAGCACTGTTAGGCGGCACTGATAAGCAGCACTGACGGGTACTGAGAGGTGGCACTGATATACAGCACTGATATGCAGCACTGACGGACACTGCTAAGCGGCACTGATGGGCATGAGTGAAGGTGGACCTGAGCAGTATGTCACTTACCTGGTGGTCTAGGGGGGGTCTCCCTGGTGGTCCAGATCGGCTCCCTGGTGGTCCTGGGTGGGCATATCCCTGGGCAGGCTCCCTGGTGGTCTAGGGTGGCGATCCGAGGGAGGGCTGTGCTGATAAATCATCAGCACAAACCCTCCCTGTCAGGGATGCAGCCGATCGGCTCTCCCCTCATCAGGTCTGCAGACCTGAGTACAGGAAAGCCAATAAACAGCTTTCCTGTATTACACTGTGACCAGCCGTGATTGGTCACATGGTAAAGTGCTTCGGATCGAAGCACTTTACCGAGATCGGCATTGCGGGGGGTCAGACTGACCCCCCACACCACCGATCGCCGTGATGCGCGCCCCCCCGGGCACGCGGCGGCTTGTTATCCTGAGGACGTCATATGACGTCCAGTCAGGATAACTCAGCCACTTCCCGGCCGTCATTCTGCATACGGCAGTCGGGAAGTGGTTAAAGACCGATTCCCCCTCATCTCCAACTTTTGGGAGGTTGGTTTTATTTTTTGGGGACCAGGTACCTAATTTTAGCAGGTACCCGCTCTTACTTCCAGGAGTTTGGAGTGGACGTTTTCTCCCCTCTCAACCCTCTAGGACAGGTCACAGGAGGCTGGGAGTCCAATCACAAAAGCCCCCCACACACACACATGTGCAGTAGGAAGCCAGTTGTGAAACCGCAAGGAATGACAACCAGCTACCCTTTGTAAATGTGGCGGCGCCATGAAGAAACCTGGGTGAGGACAGTGCTGGATCATTGGACAGGTGTCTGTTTTTTAAAAGTCAGCAGCTACAGTATTTTTTTAAAGACCAAAGGTCCTCTATAAAGTGTACATAGAACCTTACAATGAACTTCTCCATTAGCTCCCTTCAAAAGGAGAGCCGTCTCCTGTGGATCACAGGACTGCTGTTCATTCTGCGCTCTTGTCACCCCTTTTTAGCAGACAGCAGGCTGAAGTCCAATGTCTACTGACGTCACAGAGCCAGTCCAGGCTCGGACAAGATCGCGACCACACGGTCGGGATTCGCACACATGCCTGTATCGTCACCTGGCTCAACCTCTCAGCAAGCTGTTGAGAACCTGAGCCGGCTGCTCCTGCCCCACAGCCCAAGGCTCCAGTAAGCGAGGGGGGAGGCAGAGCAGAGAGTGGTGACTGAAAGTCACCAGCTCTCTGCTCAGGGAGCCCTGAGAACCATTCAGCGGTTTTTGATGGCTCGGTTCTCAGTGTTAGAGCTGGCAGGGGACCGATGCAGCATCCCCCTAGGTAAATATGATAAAAAAGAAATGATTCCCATACTTCTCTTAATCGGTTCCTGACCGGCTCGCATACATTTACTGCTGCAGAGTGGCTGGATAACGCAAATTGCTGTCTATAAAGGGCGGCTTGCGCGTGCCCACCACACTCTCCAGTGGAATGGCCGCTGGTCGGGCGGACTCGATGTCCGCCGGCTACCCGCGATCGCCTGGCACAGAGGAAAACCGGGGAACCGCCCATGTAAACACGGTGGTTCCCTGTTTTGTCAGGCGGCATGTAAGAGATCTACCGATTCCTGTTAGTTAGATCTCTTATGCCCATGGCAGCCCAGCCCCCTCCCAGTTAGAACATGTCCAGGGAACACAGTTAACCCCTAGATCGCCCCCTGCAGTTTAACCCCTTCACTGCCATGGACATTTATACAGTAATCAGTGGCTATTTAAATTTCTGATCGCTGTATAAATGTCATTGGTCCCAAAAAAGTGTCAAAAATGTCCAACATGTCTGCTGCAATATCACAGTCCCGATAAAAATTGCAGATCGCCGCCATTACTAGTAAAAAAAAAAAAAGTAAAAACGCCAGAAATGAATTCTCATGGTTTGTAAATGCGGCAACTTTTGCACAAACCAATCAATAAATGCCAATCACAATTCTTTTTACCATAAATATGAGGAAGAATATATATCGTCCAAAATTTATGAATACATTTATTTTTTTATATATTTTTTTGATTTTGTATTTTAAAAAAAAAAAATCTTGTTTTTTTCAAAATGGCCACTTTTTTTTATTTATATCGGTGACCAGAAATGACACAGAGGGGATCAAATACCACCAAAAGAAAGCTCTATTTGTGGGAAAAAGGGACGCAAATGTTGTTTGGGTACAACGTCGCACGCCCGCTCAATTGTCAGTTAAAGCGACGCAGTGCCGAATGGCAAAAAGTGCTCTGGTCCTACAGTGGGAAATCCTTCCGGTCCTTAAGTGGTTAAAGCGGACCTTCAGTCATTTTTTCATCTTTTCATTAAATCCTCTGCCCTTGATGTTTTATCTTTGGATAGTGAAACATTTTTTTCTGCCAGTAAATACCTTATACAGCCCACTTCCTGTTTCTTGTCTGGTCATTAGCCTATGCTTATGGCATCATGCACAGCTCTCTCTCGTGAGAGTTTGCCAGGAAGGGAGGGGGGATGAGTAATAAGAGGGCCAATGAGAGCAGCAGAGCTAGAGGTGTGCCTCTGTCTGTGTAAATCCAGGAAGTGAACAGGCAGCAGCTTCAGCTGCCCATGGTTAAAATGGCTGCAGCCAGACTTAGGAGGGAGGGAGATTTCTGCAGCATATTTGGCAAGTACAGAATCACACACAGTACAGTATATATAAAATAATATGAAAAGTGATTGGAGGGAAGCTTCAGAATGGCAAAGATCTTTTTATTACAAATTATGTGAGCAGACTGCAGTTCCTCTTTAAGTCTGTTTAAAGTGGTTGTCAACTTGTGACAACCACTTTAACCTACAGGTAAGCCTATGATAAGGCTTACCTGTAGGTGCCCTGCATATCTCCTAAACCTGTACAGTTCAGGAGATATGCAATGTAAGTGCTGTGCTGACGTCATGTCGGCACATGCGCAGTGAAGAAACAGCCTCCACTGCGACCGTGCCGTGAATGGTGGCTCCCGCGCGCATGTGCGGGAGTGACGTCACGCGACTCCGGCCAGTCACAGCGCCAGAGTCGCGGTCCCGGAAGGAAGAGGGGCAGATGATGGATGCGGCCTGGAGCGGGGACATCGCAGGCTTCGTTTGCAGGTAAGTAGCACATAATGGGCTACAATGAGATGCATAGTAGCTCATTATGATCCTACTTTGCAGGGGAATGTAGAGGAAAGTAAACCCAATCTGGATTTACTTCCTCTTTAACACCACTGAATGCATTTAGTTGTTATAAGTGCTAAAAAAAAACCCATCCTGCTGGAAATCTTGCGAGCCAATAAGCATGTGTTCTCTCTCTGTGCTGACTGCCATCAGTTATTATTACAAACTACCACTGTGCAACAAAAAACACCTGCCCTGAGTTATGAATAAGAGGGGGAGGCGCATTTTGTGGTCCTAAAGTACTTCCTGTCTTAGGGTGAAAATGTTGCTTTTTACCAACAGGGTTACTTTTTTGGTCTAAAGCAGGGTTTCTCAACCAGGGTTCCATGGGAGCCAAGGGCTCCTCCAGATGTTGCTAGGGGTTCCTTAAAGTGGTTGTCAACTCGTGACAACCACTTTAACGTACAGGTAAGCCTACAATAAGGCTTACCTGTAGGTGCCCTGCATATCTCCCAAACCTGCACGGTTCAGGAGATATGCAGAGTAAGAGCATTGCCGACGTCATTTCGGCACATGCACAGTGAAGAAACGGACTGGACTCCGTGCCGTTTCTTCATTGTGATCGTGCCATGCCTGAAGGCTCCTGCATGCATGTGCGGGAGTGACGTCACGCGACTCTGGCCAGTCACAGAGCAGGAGATCGCGGCCCTGGAAGGAAGAGGGGCTGAAGATGGATGCGGCCAGCACACGGGACATTGCAGGCTTCGTTTGCAGGTAAGTGGCGCATAATGCATCTACTTTGCAGGGGAATGTAGAGGAAATAAACCCAATCTGGGTTTACCTCCTCTTTAAACAACGGAACGATTTCTCCTCTCAGAAAGGTTCCCACTGATACCAATTATCTTTTTAGCTATCTGTAAGAAGGTAATTCTTCCCAACGACCACAAGTGTGAGGAGCATTCTTCCAATTGGCCATCATACTATTGTATCATGAGTTGTAGATATAGTAATTTTTAGCAGTTCCCTGAGACCAAGAAGTTATTTTGAGGGTTCCTCTGCATTTAAAAGTGACAATTATGATAAACAAGGACCAAAGGGGCTGGGACACACTATGATGGATAGAATCTGACCTATTCTGCTTACTGTGCATGTTTACTACATATTCCGTTGTAGAAGACACAAACTGATTAAGTAGATTGGGCTTGTTCAGCAGGTACATGCAGTGTACGGTTTGTGTGCTTCTCACCTGTCCATCCTGCTGGAGGTGGTGATGGAGCAGCTGGGAGTGAGGCTGCTGATGAGCAGGTAGAATATGAAGGAAGGGAGCTGGAGCGTAGCCGGCAGCAGCACCTGGGTTCAGGGGCCCCGTTGAGCCAAGGGCAGAGGGGAGGCTGAAGGGCGGTGGTGTAGCCGCATGGAATCCCTGCTTGTCAAATGTCTGAAAGGCATAAGAATGAACTGATTTAAAAACCTCCTGAGATAGACTGAGCACATCACAATCACAAAGACGTCTACTCACCTGAGTCTTGTTGTAGACTGATCCGCTGATGTCAGGCACGCCTGTGTTACTGGAGCTCACCGACACTCCTGTACAGACAGAAACACATGTCACATACTGATCCCCACTAATACCCGGTGTATCAAGGAACTGACCAAGTAGCTCTGTATAAATTCCTGGTAAGTGATCAATGTCTCCTTTTCCTGCTGCTGTGTGGGCTAAATCATTTATTGCATACATGGCCTGGCCTAAAAAGTAACTAAGGCACTCAAATGCAGCATCTTGTGGCACCTTTAATTACCGGCGTGTCTGAACCTCATCATACATCTAATAAATACCAAAGACTGGGCAATAAATGTTCCGGCATCTGACACTTAAATGATGGGTTGGGCCCACAAGGGGTTTAGCCTAAACTTAGAGATCTCGAGGCAGTAGTTGGGAAGTGAATTTTTCAATTAGACATTCTCTACACAACACCCATGTTTAACCACTTCCAGTAGGGGTCAATTCTGGCATTCCTCTCCTAAATGTAAATTATTTTTTTGCTAGAAAACGTAGAACCCCAAAACACACACATATATATTTTAGCAGAGGTCCTAGAGAATAAAATGGTGGGCGTTGAATATTTTTATGTCACGATATTTGCGCTGCGTTTTTCAAATGCAATTTTTTGGGGGGAAAAAATACACTGATGTATTTTAACTACTTGCCGACTGCCGGAGGCAAAGTGGTTCGACAACGCAAACCGCCGTCACCTGACGGCGGCTGTGAGATTGTGGATCCTGAGTGCGTGCACGCTCACTGTGTTGCGGGGGAGCTGGTAATACGGACTCTATCGCACTTGCTTCCCCACAGTGACAGAACAGACATACGTGTATGTAAACACACGGATCTTGGTTCTGACAGAAGGGGGAAGGAATGTGTTCTCAGGCTCCCTGTATATGGGAGCCGCGATCACTCTCCTCCCCCCACTCAGCCCAGCCCCCATATAGTTAGTAAAACACACAGGGAACACAGTTAACCCCTTAGAGTGCCCCCTGCAGGTTAACCCCTTCCCTGCCAGTGACATTTATACAGTAATAAATGCATTTTCATAGCACTGATCGCTGTATATATGCCAATGGTCCCTAAAAAAAGGGTCAAAAGTGTCCGACATGTCCGCTGCAATATCACAGTCCCGCTAAAAATCGCATATCGCCTCCATTACTAGTAAAAAAATGAATAAATAAAAACCCCATAAATTAATTTTCATCATTCGTAAGCGTGGCAACTTTTGCGCAAACCAATCAAACGCTGATTGCAATTTTTTTTTTTTACCAAGAATATAAGAGTGTAAATCGACCAAAACCGATTAATACATTTAGTTTTTATATTTTTTTTGGACATGTATTATAGCAAAAAGAAATATTGTTTTTTTTGCAAAATTTTCGCTCTGTTTTTGTTTATAGCGGTGATCAGAAACGATGCAGAGGAGATCAAATACCACCAAAAGAAAGCTCTATTTGTGGGGAAAAAAGGATGCAAATTTGGTTTGGGTACAACGTTGCACAACTGCACAATTGTCAGTTAAAGTGACACAGTGCCGAATCGCAAAAAGTGCTAAAGTGGGAAATCCTTCCGGGGCTGAAGTGGTTAAATCTACAGAATATCGGCACCTGATATTGGCTATCGGCCTGAAAGGCAGCTGAGAAATTGGTATCGGCCCTGAAAAAACTAGATTGGTTGACCCCTAATTTTAATGCACAAAAACACAATACAATACCAAATTGTTCGGTAAAACATAAAAGATATTAGGCCAAGTAATTAGATACCAAACATGGCACACTTTAAAATGGTGTCTGCCCGAGGCTAAATTACAGTACCTAAAATCTCCATAAGTAATGCTTTAAAAGCTTCTACAACAAGTTACCAATTTATAGTGAAGGAGGTCTGCCGCTAAAATTCTTGCTCTCCTTCTGACGTCCACAGCAATACCACACACATGTAGTGCGATCACTGTTTACATATGCTTGCCGGGACCCATGGGTGCGTTCACATTTGCACATTAGAACTTAACATTTTAATTTTTTTTTACACCGGACCGCTAACTTTTTTTTTTCATTAACTTTATTGCTATTACAAAAGGATGAACAGCATCCTTGTAATTGCATGGGCCGTGACAAGTCATCTTTGTGGAGAGATCTGGGGTTTAATATCTCTCCCTTGGCCCCCAATACAGCCGCTCAGACACATATCGGTCTGATCGGCTGCTTTACTGGCTGTTAACTGCCAGGTAAACAAAGAACAGAAACGGGAAGTCATCACTTCCTATTTGACATCACACAGTGGGAGTAACAACATCCGCTCCTTTCACTGTGTGCCCAGAGCTGGATGCCGCTGGTTGTATCATTATCAGGCTCCCCAGTCGCACAGGAGAGCCCGGTATAGGCAGCAGCTCAGCCACTCAGATTATTTTTATTTTGTGTGGCGGCCTAAAGAATAGAGAGATCACCCTTTGTGTCCAAGGAGGTTTATAAACATACGACAGATGGGAAGTGGTTAAGGGGAACCTATCAAGCCGACTTGTTCCCCTCACTGCTGAAGCTCCCATGCAGAGCTGCTAGTGTCTATCTTACAGACATGCCGCTAGATTCCGGAAGAAGCTGGCAGTGACAGCTGCACTTTAACCACTTACCCACCGGAGCCCTTTTTTTACATTTGTTGGTTACACGTTAAAAACATTTTTTTGCTAGAAAATGACTTAGAACCCCAAACATTATATTATTTTTTTCAACCACCCTAGAGAATAAAATGACAATTGTTGCAATACTTTATCACACGGTATTTGCACAGCGGTCTTCCAAGCGCGATTTTTTTTTGGAAAAAATTCACTTTGAGTTAAAAAATAAGACAACATTAAAGTTAGCTCAGTTTTTTTGTAGATTGTGAAAGAGGATGTTACTCAGAGTAAATAGATACCATACATGTTATGGCTGAAAATAGCGCACACTCGCGGAATGGTGACAAACTCCGGTACTTAAAAATCTCCATGGGCGACACTTTAAAATGTTTTAATAGTTACCAGGTTAGAGGTGCAGAGGAGGTCTTTTGCTAGAATTATTGCTCACACTCTGGCGATCCTCACATGTGTGGTTTGAACACCATTTTCTTTTTTTTTTTTTTATTTAATTTTTTTAGCACTGTTCCTTTAAGGAAAAAAAGTAAATAAAAATCTGATCACTTTTATTGCTATCACAAGGAATGTAAACATCCCTTGTGATAGGAATATATGGCGACAGGTACTCTTTATGGAGAGATGGGGGGGGGGGGGGTCTAAAAGACCCCATCATCCCTCCTTTACACTTCACAGTATTCAGATCGCCAAAAACGGCGATTCTGAATACTGTCATATTTTCAAAACAGGCACCGATCGCCGTCGAGGGCTTCCGGCAGTTGACGAAGGAGTCCCGATCTAAGCAGATTCCGGCTTCCTTCGGGTCTCCTTCTAGCGGACGGACGCGCCGGATTTGGGACGGGAGGCTAGAGAAGAGCGGCGGGAGGGTTTTTTAATGTCCCCTCCCACCCCAGGGATAACAGATGAGCGGCTCCCGAGCCGGATTGGCCGTTATTGGTGGATACCTGACAGCCCGCTCTAAAAAACGGTACCGGGGTATGGCCTGATACCTCCACTTAAAGGAGCCGCCATATATATATATATGGCGATTTGCGTTAAGTGATTAAATGACACCATGTCTGGGAGCTTGGCAGCAGAGATCATTACAGGAGCCTTGTCTCAGACAGGGAACATCAATCCTGAAGGACCCAATCTAAGACCAGAGTATGTTTCCTTCATTTTCTGCTGTTTAACTGATGAATATGCAGCAAAGGACAGTAGTCTCTGGTCTAAGGAGGCAGCAAAGCAAATAAACATGTTACAATCACCATGAAAGAACTGCCATTAGATGCCATGAAATTATTAATTTACAGTTACAATCCTATGACTGTAGTTCTGCTTAGAATTGTTTTACCCAAGTCCATGTTTAGGATACAAGATGCCGCCTGTGTGTCAAATTTGTTTACAACCAGCCAGTCAGCACCACTAGGAAATCACATTTTTGTTGCCTAAGGCTGGCCATACATTATACAATTTTCCTTTAGATTTACCAAAACCATATAATATGATGTCAAGCCTAAACACTGTCAATTTGTAAGCAATCAGGCAGGCCCTTGCACTACATAGTTGAAGGTAAATCTACAGAAAAGTGAAGAAAATTGTATGGTGTATGGCCAGCTTAATTGGCCGAATTTACTGACTTAAAGCATATCAAGTTCAAGTCAGTAGTTCGTGAATACACCAGCTCATATGCCGCACATTGGTCTTTAGTTTGGATTCTACAGGCAAATTTTATTCAAAGGTTCAGAACCCCAAGCATTCCTCTTTAGATGGGTTGGTGTCTAATCAATGGGCTGCAGAGAATTTACCTTTCCCTGGACCAGCACCAGCTGACTTGCTTTGTGCTTGAGCCGAGCCGCTGTATCCTCCTTTGCTGTAATCTGCAGCTGTCGTCCCCTGGGCTAGGTCATCGTAGCCTATGGGAAAAGAGACTAATCACATACACATGAAGTGAACCAATCAGTGAAGACAGGGAGGTTAGAGGGAGCTGACCAATAGATTGTTACCTGCACCGTAGCTGTGTTGCCCATACCCTCCGGCCTGCTGGAAGGGAGTGGACGCCGTGTTTAAGTTTACTCCGTGGGTTTTGGCTGATGCAGGAGGTACCTGGGTAAGATACAATAAGACAATGCAATAAATTGGGGGGATGATTGTAGGGAAAAGGAGGCAATAGCACAGCTTTTGTCTCATGATGTAAAACCAACCTATCAACCTGATTTTATTTCACATACAAAAGAACCATGTGTATTTCGGATGACAAGTACCCTTTCATCGCCTGCCTACTGTGGCAATTTAACCCCTTGCTTACTGGGTAATTAAACCCCCCCCCCCCCCCTCCTGCCCAGGCCAATCTTCAGCTTTCAGCGCTGTCACTCTTTGAATCATAATTACGCGGTTATGCTACGCTTTACTTTTTCACACAAATAGAGCTTCCTTTTGGTTGCATTTAATCACTGCTGGGTTTTTTATTTTTTGCTAAAAAAACTAAAAAAGACCAAAAATGTTGAAACCCCCCCCCCATTTCACAGTTTGTTATAAAATGTTGAAAACAGGTCATTATGAGGCTGCACAGATAGGTGGCACTGGTGGGCACAGATAGGTGGCACTGGTGGGCACAGATAGGTGGCAGCACTGATGGGCACAGATAGGTGGCAGCACTGATGGGCACAGATAGGTGGCAGCACTGATGGGCACAGATAGGTGGCATTGGTGGGCGGCACTGACGTGCACCTGTGGGTGGCACTGCATAGCAGCAGTGCCTCTCTGTGTTCGGGACTGATGTTCCTCTGTCTGAAGCCGGCGTTTGGCGATTTTTTTGTTTACATCACGTGATCAGCTGCCATTGGCTGACAGCTGAGCATGTGGTAAGGGGCTAGGATCGGCCCCTTACACAGATCTGTGATCAGCCGAGTCTCATTGAGTTGGTGATCACAGAGCGCAGGGGGCGCACAGGCAGCTTGTGCACGGGAGGACGCCTACTGACACCCTCCCGGCAATTAAGGCACGCGCTGTAGCCATCATTCGGCTAAAGCGCGGACATGAAGTGGTTAAAATATGCATTTCAGTACATCACAAGCCAATCAGTGGACCGTGGTCAATGATTAATGGCTGGGACCTGCTGATGAACTGAGCAAATGACGAGAGTTATGTGTTGCTAAACACAAGGCTGCACTTTGTTCTGTACTCCTGACCCATTTTCAGCCAACAGCAGGCTAAAGCCCTCTGTCAGCTGATGTAACTGAACCAGTCCAGGCTCTGAAGAGATCCCAACTTTAATGTTGAGATCCACCTAGATGACTGACTGGCAGCTGGCTCACTGTATAACTTAGTGCCTGGTGCTCCAGTGAGTGCTGAAAGTGCAGAGTGGAAAGTCAGTGATTGACAGTCACAACTTTCTGCTCACTGAAGACTGAGAACCGAGCGATCCCGCTTGGTTCTTGGTCTTAGAGGTGGCGGGGGACAGATGCAGTATCTACCTAGGTAAGTGTGAATGTTTTTTTCCCTAATCTCTCTTTTAAATGCAAAGCAGTGTACCTTAAACCAGGTATCAGCCTCTTGCACATTGTACAGCACAGATCAGATTGGGGGAGGAAGAAGCAGCACAAGGAGCCAATCAGTTTTGCCTCAGTGCTCATATACTAACAGGGAACACGCTGATAGGAGGAGAGAGCAGAGTAACAGACATGAACTCCTCAGTCTCCTGATAACCTGTTGGACTTGAGTTCAGCATATAGTAAGTGACCTACCTATGAATGTGTTCCTGGAGCCTGACTGATGGAAAGTTTTGCTGACTGCTATCTAATGAGTGGCCAGTAATGGCAGTTTAATTGGACTGCCAAATGGCAGCGGGTGGAGCTTAGCCATGAATTTATGCAAAGATAAAAGTAACAAAGTGAAACTGATTCATAATGGGGCATAGGAGCTTATCTGGCTAATAAAGCTAATCGGAGGCATTTTGTGTTTGTTTGCTCCTGGCCAGGTCCCTGTAAACTAAGTATATTCACTTCCACAGAACTTAGGATACTTACAAACATGGTGGGGCCATACTGGAAAGCGCTCGGTACACCTGGCACCCCGGCGTAGTAAGGTAAGCCTGTGTAGCTATAGCCGGGTGGCAGGGTTGGGTTTAGGAACGGCTGCTGAGCTGTGTGGTGAGTCTGTGTCTGATTCTGCTGTGGTTGTGCCAACGTCGTGGCAGGGGCCGGAGATGCAGAATCAGCACGGCCGAACTTTGCTACATCACCTGTAACAAGGAAAAGGTCAATAACTAGAAAAATTATCCAAACACCTCTGCTTACTACCTATATATAGCAAAATATACTATACTGTACTCAGCTTTTGTAAAGAAAACCTCTCAAACATGGTGGCTGCAACTGTGAGCCTCTGCTTCTAGAAATACCATTTTCCAGGCTGTCAAGCTACCCGTCTAAATGCAACATTTTGAGTCACTGAACAGGTACAAGTATGCTAATGAAGACTAATAACTGTGCAATGTTCGTGATGGATTTACTGTAAACTTCTGCTTTAACACCACTAAGGTCATCTATTGCATCCGCAGCGTCATCACAGGCTGTGAGGCAGAACACTGGACAATCTGATGTCTGACACCTTTCTGATGCAGCAAAAAATAGGTGTTTGGAGTTGGCCTTTAACTCAACATACAATGTGCCCATTCTAAACCATCACCCTGTTCCTGGCTTCATGAACCCCCCAATGTCAGTGTATTTCTATAGGTAAATAACAAGTGCAGCGCTCATAAACACAAAACTAAACAGTAATGAAAAATAATCATATGAATCACCAAAATCTTACTCTCAATGTCTCCCATCCAAGTATTAAGCAGGCCAAACTTTGCATAGCTTCTGAGATCGGCACATTCAGGGTTGTGTAAGTAAAGTAAGATAGGCCTTACCCGCAATGTCTATTGTTAGCAATATATGTAAAAATGCTTTGCATAAACCGTGATATCCGGGTAATATAAAAACATAAAGCAACAAAGTGCTTCAATCCAGATATTCATATATTTATATATATATATTCAATACATTACAAGAACAGAGGGGCCGAGAGCAACAAGAGGGGCCGAGAGCAACAAGAGGGGCCGAGAGCAACAAGAGGGGCCGAGAGCAACAAGAGGGGCCGAGAGCAACAAGAGGGGCCGAGAGCAACCACAGAGCAACAGAGAGACAGGGAACAACAGAAAATACACTAGAACAAAATAAAAAGAGTCCCACAAGCCATGATGAGAAAATAGGATGAGCTCCTCAGGCGGTCACCATCAAACACTTATAAGGTCTCCCAGGTGTCATTGCTCACACACAAGGCTTACCAGATAATGCGACCCTCCATATAAGAGTAGTCACATGTGCATAGTGACAAAGGGCGCACTCTGATGTAATTTGTGACAAAACCGGTAGGACAGACCCAGATACACACTACTGAACATGTGAGCAGCAACAGTGGCCATCTTTGATGCTGGAATTCAAAGTTTGCTGTACCATGTTATATGCGTTGTTACTTCGGGACGTTTTGTAAGTGCTTAGATTTAATACATTCCTTTTTATGGGTGGTTTTACGCTTTGTGGCGTGTCTCTTATCATATGTACATAGGTTAATTCCCAGTGGTGCAAGTTGTGGATGTATAATGATAACTAGCAGCAAAATTCCTGTGTCACTGTGGATGAGGGGAGGCTGTAGAAAGCGCCCTTTCCGGGGGGGGGGGGGGGAAATGTACCTATGCGGATGTGACCACTCTTATATGGACGGTATAATTATCTAGCAAGTCTTGTGTGCGGCCAATAACACCTGGGAGACTTTACAAGTGTTTGATGGTGACGACCTGATGAGCTCATTCTATTTTCTCATCATGGCTTGTGGGATTCTTTATTCTGTCCTAGTGTATTTTCTTCTGCCTCTATATGAATTTATGGATTGAAGCACTTTGTTGATTTAAGTTTTTGTATAGTATCCTGATAACACGGTTTATGAAACCATTTTTTACACCTACTGCTGTTAACAATGACATAGCGGGTAAGGCTTATGGCCACTCTACCCTGGATGTGCCCGATCTCGGAAGCTAAGCAGAATTGGGCCTGGTAAGTTCTTGGATGGGAGACATTGAGGGTAAGATTTTGGCGATTCATAGGATTATTTTTCATTACAATTTAATTATCATTTTAGTTTTGGGTTTGTGAGCATTGCACTTCTTATATACCTATATCTGTTGTGCAGTGTATCTAGGCATAGTGTCAGCAGCTAATATATGCATAGATTCACTTGAGCGCAGATTTTTCACTTCTAGTGTATATCTATAATCTGAAGTAAAGAAAAGTGTGGGCACAGAGTGTATTACCTGAGTATGGGTTGCTTGCAAGTCCTCCATCTCGGCCTGTCAGCGTTGCTGGCGCAGGAAATGTGATCCCATAGTAATCCTAAAGGTACAAAATAGATTATCCTTACAGGAAAGGCAAAGCTTCAGATATGAGTGATCAGACCCTGGTGAAAGGTACACGTACAATGAGTCAATGTAGAAGACATACCACCAGTTGGTGCCCTTACTTACCATCGGTAATCTGGACTGAAGCATCTGGAGATCATCATAGCCATAGATCTGCTTGAAGAAAAGGAGGGAGAAGGGTCAGAGAGCTAAACAAATGAACATGCAACACATTCCTCAGGACTCAGCCTTCCAGCTAGCAGATAATAAATATATGTATAGCCAAAACTTTTCTGTTTAATATTAAAGTGTGAAGGGATTAGAACTCGGTCAGGTTTTTTTGCCATTTTACAGCCATCCTGGTGACCATTTCTGAGACAAAGTGATGGGAAATCCAGCATTTCACAGCTTTCACCAAAACAGTAATATAGGGGAGGATCTTCCAATGAGAAGGGAGGAACTTGCCTCACTTCCATTTGTGTCACTGGAAGAGGAAATGAAGGGAAAACCCAAAGGGACACAAACCGCAAAACATAAGTGGACAGGAGTTTTTACCCCCTTTCCTGCTCCAAACAATAAAAAAAGTTTTGGCTTTATATTTACTAACTTTAAACTTAATTACAATGTACTTTCAGCCATTCATGTATTTGGTCACATTTCCACCAGCGCTCTAGTCTATCGCTATGAAAGTCAGCTAATGTATATTAACTTTTCTCAAATTGTTTAATTCATAATCAGAGGTCCCCATCATTTTACTTGCTGGGAACACACAATGCAAAATGGTGCATGCGAAAATTCTGGCTGCACTGGCAGCTCGTTCAAATTACTGGAATGCCTTTATGCAGGGGTGCCCAAACCTTTTGAAGCGGGTCCACCTTAATGACTTGGTAACTGGTCATGGGCCACGATGAGCAGAGCAAGGAGATGACAGGTCTATGTCCACTCACAAAGACACAGCCCACTTTACTCTATGGGCCCTCCAATCCACCCAGACAGAAGGGGACGGATCCCCTTCTGTTTTTTTTAGCGGATCGGATTGGAGGTAGAAGGGTGTAAACAGGCACAAGTCCACCACAGAGGTGAATGGAGGGTCCGATTGAAAAGTGGACAAGCGGACCTGATCAGACCACTCATGTGAAAGGGGCCTAAGGCTGCTTTAACACTGATGCGCTGCAGTTTACCCGCACCCAGGTGCAGTGCATTGCACTTGTGGCTTTCCTGCAGGTTAACTTCATTTTGCAATAGAACTCTATTATATCATTTTTGAAAGTGCACCAAAACTTCTGCATTCAGGAGTTTTGTTGCGCTTTCAGAAAGCGCACCAAACCCGCAGGATAGAATAGAATTCTATGGCTCAGTGTAGGCAACCCGCAGATAATAAAAGAAGTCTATGGCTCAATGCAGGTAATAACAGAAGTCTATGGCTCAGTGCAGGTGCACTGTGGATCAGTTTGAAAGCAGCCCAGAGTAACCAGTGCAGAACTAGAACAGATATGCCCATTGCTATGCGATTTGAATTAAAAGGAATCACCCTGCAGGTATTGCCGGCTGTTGCTGTCCCAGGCAGAGTGCATTTGGTATTACTCTGCCTGTGACAGGAGCCGGCGCTATACAGGAAGCATTGGCTCTGCTCTCTAATGAAGCCGCATGCTTCCTCAACACTGATGCTTTGGGATGATGGTAAGGAACACGCAATCTGGGCTTGCCGACCTGCCAACCTAGAGTAGGAGGTCGCAGGCCACATCAGAGGATTCCACAGACAAGCGGTTGGGCACCCCAGTCACCATGACAGCCAAGCAACTAGCATTTGCAGAAGAGGTCAGCAATTGGAGTGCTACATTTTGCAGCACAAATCCTTTTAATCTATGCTCTATGTAATGCAAAGCTGCCCGTTCCCAGGGCGCTTTACACACACTTCAATCAAGCAGACTCAGTTTAGATCTGCACACCACTTCCTTGTAGTTATAAACAACTTTATTGTTCCAGCACAAAGATGGACACTCCACCCAGCTGCCTGCTGACACATTTCTCCCCATGTTGGGGCTTAATAAGAGTGAAGCGACAGCAGTTCTTGGGAGTGGCACCATAAAACTTGTAATGGCTCTTCAACCAGGGCAAAGCAGTCGACACACACACACATCGCCCATTTCCTCACACATCTGCAACAGCCAAACACCATTCTCCCAATTTCAGGACACAGCCACTGGGCTTACTGGGTACGCAGGCAGGAGGCCTCCAGGTCCAACAATGTACTGGTTGTGCAAGAGAGGAGGGACGCCCTGTGGGAGGTTTGGAGGTGCTTTTCCTGGAAAAGGGAAACAATTCAAATTAGGAGGACTTCAATAGAGCGATCCAACAGATTTTAAAAAATAGTGATTAAACATTCTAGCAGCTGTGTATGAGAACTATGGGCTACATTACTGTAACTGAGTACACAAGGTCCTTTCTCGTACTAAAGATGGAAGACAGAAGGCTCAATTCACAGAGCTATTACATATATGTTAATTGCCCTAACTCACACTTCTGGCACTCACTGACTGTCACTGCTGAAAATAAAAGATCCTTAGGGCAAAAAAGGATTATACTTGTTAAAATAGAGATATCCTCGTCATCCTAAGTATCTCTCAATGACAAGATTGCAGATTTACAATTTACCATTTTAAAGTGACACTAAACTGTTAAAAAATGTAATAATTTTATTCAGGTATGTATCTCAACTCAAAAAAAGTACCTTCTATTGCTCTCAGTGGCCTACAAATTCCATGTATTTATTTATTTTTTGTTGCTGTGATCTGACTTCCTGTTAGAGGGTGGCTACACTTGTGCTCCTTGACCTCACTGTATGTAGTAGCGTAGCCACCCTCTCTTGAAATGGACTATGGGATTTGTAGTGTGCATTGAGCAGTGTACATGACTGCATCTAATGTGCACTGCTCATTCCAAATAAACAGAAGGGGTGAGGTGGCACTGCCCCCTTCTGACGTCATGGACCGATGCATGCTGGGTCAGTGACGTCACAAGGGGGCAGTGCCACCAAATGACATAGCCAGGTGGCCCTGCCCCTTACCAATAAACGGTGAAGCCTGAAGTAGGCGGCCAGCCTTCATGGACGGTGGGAGCCTTTTTTTTTGGATTTTAATAAAGGAACTGTCAAAAACGTTTATTACTTTTTGGCACTTTTTTTGGTTGAATGGGTAGGAGTGCTATGTACCCCATACTCGTTCACATAGGGGGTGGGCGGGGATCTGGGGGGCCCTTGTTAAAGGGGGCATCCAGATTGCGATAAGCCCCACACCCGCATACCCCCATAGCCACCAGCCAGGGTTGTGGGGATGAGCCTCCCCTGCCGCAAAGCACCCACCATCCCCATGTTGAGGGCATGTGGCCTGGTAAGGTTTGGGGGTGGCTCGCTCGTCCCCAACCCTTATTGACCTACCAGGCTGCATGCTTAGATAAGTGTCTGCCATGCTTTTTGCTTATCCTGATCAGCTACTAGCAGCCCCCGATCACCCCCAGTTCTGACCAGTTTCTCACAGCAGGTTTCAATTTTGTCCCTTTGTGGGGTATGGGGTTATAATTTTTACTTTCACTGTTGGTGGATGCCATCGTTGGGAATTAAAGCAACTCCGTCACCATAGTAAAATGAAAGGTTATGCAAGAATAGTCCAGTAAAATTTGGATTTTTTGTTTACCTGTAAAATCTATTTCTTGGAGTACGTCGCAGGATACTTCGTACTACATATTCATGACTACTTGGGTTATGCTGTCACCTTCAGGTGAATGGATACTGGCCACAAACAAGCAAGCAACAAGTAACCGTTCACCCCCATTGGGCGCCGATACCGTTGTGTAGCGGGAACAAACAGAAACCTGCCAATATTGCCCACCCCAACACAGGAACCAGTTCTTGGGGAAAGACCACCCCATGCTGCACCATATCAAAGGCATTCATCAGCTCTGCTGTAGAGCCAGAAGGCCCAATTATAACTCTTCTAAACAGGCACCCCCCCGCAAGGCCTTCAGAGACTCACTGCCCTGGACGTGTATGGCATACTGTCGGCAAGGTCATTCTACCCCAGAGATTGCTGCCTGCAGGATCCAGCACCAACAACATTATAGGCCACCCCCGTTCTTGCATGTGGGGTCTGTGTACACTCCCTGGCAATCTGGCTGATCTGGATTAACTCCTCCTACTCCAGTAGGGGTGTTAGTTTACAATTTCCTGTCATATTCCTAAGTCCCTGAAAGAAGATTTTCTGAGACCCCAAAAGACACTAGTTAAACGTTAAGGCTTAGCTAGGAGTTGTTATGATTGGGCAAGGATTCCTGCATTTTTAGCCAGTGCCCATTCACCTAAAGGCGGCAGCATAACACAAGTAGAACTCCTCTGTGTCCTGTGAGATACGAAAACCTCTAGGTCATGTCACTGACTCTCATGTCAGTACAGTACACAGTGGTGATATAAGGGTTGGCAGAAAGAAAACCACTGTGTCCTGTAGGGGACCCAGGAGAACACCACTCCTCCTGGGAGTTGCCAGCTTTCCAGCAGACTTAGGATGGCGGCTAGTGGTGTTCAGGGGCAGGAGGAGAAGTACTTAGGTTGGCCATACACAGTTCGAATCTCGGCTGGATCAGCAGGGACCAGCCAAGATTCGAACCATTAATGGGCAGGCTGAATGTACCAAGTTGATTGATGGATCAACTTTGGTACAACCAGCCTGCTGGATGGCGTTCCCTGCTCACCCCTGCTGGGAGAAGACAATTGCCTATTCCTCTGTCGGCGCTGTGTGTGTTGATGGGGGAATTGTGCAAATTTCTTTTCTGCAACTGTTGGTTGCAGGAAAGAATTTTGCACCTTGTGCCTTACATTCTCCTTGGTAATGAGTTATTTTTGCCATTTTAAATTTGCAAGAGAGTCCCTTTACAGTGGCAGGAAAGTACCCTTTCCAGGTTTTTAATTACAATGCAGGCAGGCCCCCAGCACATACATCATTCACTCAGTACTGCTCAAACACCCTGCTAGAGAAAATGTTTCATCAGCATCCATATATGCACCACATATTGCTCCCTTAATATACACAACCCTAAAGACTCTCTGCTCACCCCTGTGTTGCCCAGTGTCAACGCTAGCGTCGAGATAAGCTGTTATTGATTACTGTATCTGGCTCCTTATTCTCTCTGTCAGCACAATTTTTTCTAGACAGATCCTCAGCCAAATCAATACAGGCATCAAAACCGCTATAGGAAAGCAGCTGTGTAGCTGGTGTATGATAGAAAAGCATTAGATCAGCACTCACCTGAAGATACTAATGGAGCAGTCCGAGTGGTGGCAGCAACAGCAGCAGGCACACTCACACTGGGAACGCTCAGGCCTAAACTGTTAGTAGTATTCATACTGCTGGCCATGCTGACAACCGAAGAGGTGGTGCTTGTGGCTGACGTTGGCGCTGTTGAGAAGGTTGTGCTAGGCTGGAGCGTGACCGTGCTCTCCACACTTGTGTGCTAAACAAAGAAAATCCATTAAATTACACAAATTACTAGGCTACTAAATTTTACTTTGAAAAGAACACACAGAGGCCCCCCTGAGGTCTGTCGGTTGGCTGTCCCATCAACTACCTGACTGCTAACACAATCTCCCAGCTTCTGAGGGTACCTTTGGTACAAGTTGTCCTTTAAAGTGGTAGAAAACTCTGTTCTACCACTTGTACCTACAGGCAAGCCTATAGTAAGGTTTACCTGTATGTACTGTGAATATCTCCTAAACTTGCACTGTTTAGGAAATATTCAGAGTGCAAGCAACCTGTGATGATACCGGCGCATGCGCTCTGAAGGTCTGGCATACAGTGTCGGACCTTCAGAGCCCGTGATGTAAACAGTGGCTCCTGTACGCATGCACGGGAGTGACGTCATCATGCCCCCAGGCACTCATGTAGCTGGAGGACGCGAACCCGGAAGGAAGACCCAGGAAAGATTTCAGCCCTCTCAGTGGCGACAGCATGGGGCTGGAGGGTTTCCTGGAAGGCTTCGTTCTAAGGCAAGTCTCTCAAAATGTGCTAGTATGCGATGCATACTAGCACATTATGACATTGCCTTGCAGAGGATTTTTTTTCCACCCATCAACGGCAGTTTATTATCGCTTTAATAGTCAAAAAACATTGAGTGTAGCCCACTTTGGTGTGATACTTTGCTTTGACTGTAGAGCCATGCCCAGAGACACACGGGTTGATTTACTAAAGGCAAATCCACTTTGCTCCACAAGGGCACTTGGAAGTGCAGTCGCTGTAGATCTGAGGGTAAGATTTGAAATGAAGGGAAGCTCTGCTGATTATCATCCAATCATGTAAAAGCAAAAATACTGTTTTTTTATTTTCCTTGCATGTCCGCCTCGGATCTACAGAGATTGCATTTCCAAGTGCACTTGTGGAGCACTAGCAGTGCACTTGTGGAGCAAAGTGGATTTGCCTTTAGTAAATAAACCCCAATGTCTTCCTTCAAAAACCATCCTTACAGAGTCCCCTTAATCCTGTGATTGCATGCTGTGCATTGTTTCCTATAGGGAGCCAATGCACAGCACGCAATCACAGGATTAAGGGGACTTGGTAAGGATGGTTTCTGAAGGAAGACTACGTGTCTCTGGGCAAAGTAGAAATAGGAATGCAAGGGGCCATGGCAAACCTGCAGGATGAAGAGGTCCTTGTGGAAGTAAATTCTGAATTAAGCCAGTGCGATTACAAGCAGGGATACTCAGTGAGCATTGTTGAAAAAAGGGCAGAGGCAGATATCAGACTGGACACGATACACTCAGGGGAATGGGCTATACCTTAAGGGGCAACCTGTACAGTTGACCTTTCGCTGTATCAAATAACTGAATCCAATAGCTAAGATTATGTAACCATAACAAAAAACAATAGCTGAACTTTCATTTATAATGACAGAATTGTCATTTATGTTCAGAAAAGAGACCATCCTACTGGTAAATTGTGTAAGTTACAGGGACAAGTACAAATGCATACTGCTTTGTGACATTAACAGTTATACTTTAAGACTGAATATTCAAGTTCTTGTATAAGCCCAACAATGACTGTTTGACTTAAAAACAATTAGCTTGCTTAAAAAAAAAACCAAAAAACAAACAACCTCCAGGTTAATTCATTCTAAACTGCTTAAAAGGTAAGATCAGCGTAAAAAAACAACAAAACCCCTCATTAGTTTTATCGATTTTTTTCTAGAACACAAAACGTACAACAGCCAAGAAGAATGGCCCTTAAGTCAAGA
The DNA here is from genome assembly GCA_018402905.1 of Glandirana rugosa. NCBI lineage: Eukaryota > Metazoa > Chordata > Amphibia > Anura > Ranidae > Glandirana > Glandirana rugosa. Next base: position 310,540 of record BLSH010427305.1, on the reverse strand, counting down.
ATAGGGTTGCACCGGTACCCTTTTCTTTTTTTATCGACGAGTATCGATACTTTCGGTCAAGCACTCGCCAATACCGAGTACAGATACTTTGCAGTGTGATTTGCGCCAATACAAAATAAATGGGCGCAAATCACACTGCAAATAATCACATGCGATTTGAACAGAAATGTGGTGCGATTCCCCTCTCCGCTACTGTGTGTGTATAGAAAGGGAAAAACCCCATCTAGTGGGCAGTTTATTAAAAATCTGGTCTCGCCAATGATAGAAAATCATGGCTGCTTAAGGATTTCACAGGGCAGAAGAGGTTCCAGGACCACGTGGGTATAGGGCAGAAGTGATGTCAGCTTGGGTGCAGACCACTTCTACATCTCCTTCAGCTGTGTGAGTGCCTCCAGCGGCCGTGATTTGCGATCTACGGTGGGACTGGGATAACTATGTAAATTTTGAACTGGAAGTGTAGTGTGAGTTCTAACATTTTTAATACACTGCCCACAAGATGGTGCCTTTCCCATTCTACACACACACACACACACACACACACACACACACACACACACACACACACACGCTGTGGGGTAAATCGCATGCGATTTGGACAGGAATCTTACCGTGTTCCTGTTCAAATCGTATTCAATTCCTTGCAGTGTTATTTGCGCCCATTCATTTTGTATTGACACAAATTGCACCGCAAAGTATCTGTATTATTTTCACAAGTATGAGTACTCATGAAAAAGCTCAGTATTGGTGCATCCCTAGTCAAGAATCTAGACATCTGACATTTTTTTAAAAAAAAACCCTGAAGTAAAAGATAAATCCTTACCGTATGGGAAACTGCTGAGGACAGTACTGATGCTGTAGGAAGGCTGTTCTGGTGCCCCGACAAAGTGCTAGGAAAAAAAACAGAACCGGTAAGTGCCAGAGTGAAAACGGCAAACTGTTCTTCAAAGATGTGACAACTTTAGAACACGTCAAGACTCAGTGACAATGATGCATCATATGCAGGTCAGATATTCTTAACTTCAAGCTCAAAAAAAAATAAAATAAATAAAACCTATGCTTCTTTTAGACACATCATGTACCCGGCTGACAGCTAGATACCTGAACTCCTTCAATGGACATACTGACTAACAGGCATAATGGATTTCCAGCATGCACAGGGCCTGTATCCTGGGGATAACTGCTCATGTCACATTTTTCATGCTGGTCAAATGGAAGTATGTTTTGCCTCAGATTACATTAACCAGATCAACAAAATCTACCAACATTGTAGTCTGATGGCAAGACAGAATACAATTTGAATGAACTGGTTTTGGCAGTCACGTCTGTTTTAATCGATTTGTAAGCAGGTACGTGGCCAGCTTGGGACTCATGGATATGGTTTATGCATTTAGGATAATGTCTATATTGAATGGACTGGTTAGGTGATCCTTCGCCCCATAGTTCATACAACCCATTAGGTTGTATGTACTGTCCTGTCCTCTCACAGCCCCAAGCCATGCCCTCTTACCTGATTACCAACCCTGAATATTTTTCTGTTGCTTTTCCACAAACCGAAAAAAAAAATAGTTCTCACCTGTTTAGCTGTGAAAGGGAACTATTTGAGAGGTCACTGGGCTGCGGCAAGTTGGACAGCGACACAGCTGACGTGTGCTGAGATGCAGGAGGAAGGAGAGATGATGTGGTGGAGGGCGGACTGGACAGAGACCCTACAGACGTCAGGCTCTGGGAATTCTCAGACTTCACCGATGGGACGGAAGGAGTGGCTGTGTACAGAGGAGAGACTGTCAGATTTAATATTTTAGAGGATGACATTGGGGTTGTAACAAAAATCTCTATTGTGCACCATTTTAAGTACAGGCACATTCTTAAAGCAAGACTTGTAGTATTTCTTAGTAGTTAGAGGGGGGCACGTATCCAAGAGGGGATTTCAAATCGCTTTGGAGCAATTTCCTCTCAGCTAGTTTCTTAGAAAGGAAGTGGAGGAAAATCTCCCCACAATACAATACCGATAAACAATAGCAAAAGAGGGGGGAAAAAAAGGGATTTTATTAAAACTTACCGTAAAATCCATTTTCTCCGAGTTCGCTGACAGACGCAGCCTTGACATGTGGGGTTATATGCACATCCAACTAGGAGTTAACTAGGCAAAAAGAAAGCAAGCTGGCCCCTCCCAGGGGGCTGTCCTCCCTCTCCCATATAACCCTGCTGCTCTGCATATCAGTTCGTAACAAGCCGTACAAATAACGCAGAGGGGCGGGTGCTGCGTCTGTCAGTGAACTCAGAGAAAAGGATTTTACGGTAAGTTTTAATAGAATCCCTTTTTCTCTTACGTTCACTGACAGACACAGCCCTCTTTGACATGTAGGGATGTCCCAAAGCTGTGTCATAAAAGAGGGGTGGGTAAATGACAACAACTGTACCCAACAGAAACCTCTCAGGAAGCGCCAGCCACGCCTACACTGCTGCCTGTAAAACTTTACGGCCAAAAGCAGCATCCGAAGATGCTGACACATCAACTTTATAAAATTTAGTAAACGTGTGCACCGAGGCCCAAGTAGCTGCCTTGCACACCTGTGACACCGAGGCCTGGTGTCTGAAAGCCCAGGAAGTGCTAACTGCCCTGGTGGAATGAGCCGTGACTGGAAAAGGGGGTACCTTGCCCCGAACAGAATATGGGTCACGGTCTGTCTGATCCAACGGGAAACAGTAGCCGACGAGGCCGCCATTCCATTGCGCGGACCGTCCATCAGTACAAACAACGCGTCAGACTTCCGAAAAGATTCTGTAGCCGCCAAATACACCCGCAAAGCCCTCACGACATCCAATGAATGTAATTCAAATTCCTTAGGATGTGAAGGATGCGGACACAACGAAGGAAGAACAATATCTTCATTAATGTGAAAAGAAGAAACCACCTTCGGTGAAAACGAAGGGGACGGACGCAAGACCGCCTTGTCCTTGAGAAGGACCAAGTAAGGAAACTAGCAGGATAACGCTGCCAACTCAGACACCCGTCTAGCGGATGTAATGGCCACCAAGAAAGCCACTTTCTGCGACAGCAATTGTAAGGGAATATCCCTGATCTTCTCATATGGTGGCTTCTGCAGCACAGAAGGCACCAGATTCAAATCCCACGGTGCCATAGGCGACAGTACCTGAGGAGCCACATGGCGCACACCTTGTACAAGTGTACGAATCAACGAATGTGACGCCAGAGGTCGCTGAAAAAGAATCGCCAGAGCCGAAATCTGACCCTTGAGAGTACTCAAGGCCAATTGGCCCTGCTGCAAAAAAGCCAGGACCCTGGACACAACGTAAGAGCGAGGGTTAAAACCCCCAGCCTCACACCAGGCAATATAGGCCTTCCAGGTGCGATGGTAAATCTTGCGTGAAATACATTTGCGCGCTTTCAGCATGGTAGGGATCACGGAGTCCGCGACACCCCTATCCCTCAACACCTGGGACTCCATAGCCAAGCCGTCAAAGCCAGCGAGGGTAAAGCAGGGTTGCAAGATGGGTCCCTGAGACAACAGATCTTCGCACAGCGGGAGGCGCCAGGGAACATCTGCCACCATTCACACCACGTCGGCGTACCACGAACGCCAAGGCCAATCCGAAGCCACCAGGATCATCGGAATCCCCTCCGCTTCCACCCTGCGCAGTAGCTGCGGTAGAAGCTTGATGGGAGGATAGGCGTACAGAAGACGATACCGACCCCAAGGCGCTTCAAGCGCGTCCGTGGCGACCGCCAACGGATCTCTCGTTCTGCACACAAAGTTTTCCACTTTGTGGTTGTACCGAGACGCCATGAGGTCCACATCTAGCGTGCCCCACTTGTGGCAAATCTGGCTGAACACGTCTGAATGAAGGGACCATTCCCCCTGATCCAGCGTCTGGTGACTGAGGAAGTCCACCTGCCAGTTTTCTACGCCCGGAATATAGATGGCGGGGATCGCCGGCACGTGAAGTTCTGCACCTTGCAGAATGAGAGTAGCTTCCGCAGCTGCTGCCGAGCTCCTCGTTCCGCCCTGATGGTTCACATATGCCACTGCTGTGGCATTGTCCGAATGAACCCGAACCGGGAGGTCGTCCAATCTTTCCGTCCAGTGGGTGAGGCAGAGCCTGATCGCCCCTCAGCTCCAGCACATTGATCGGAAGGCAAGATTCCTGCGCCGACCAGCGGCCCTGCGCAGACAACTGCTCCAGGACCACCCCCCCCCCCCTCAGCCCGATAGGCTGGCGTCCGTCGTGACTATCGACCAATTCAGGGGAAGGAAAGACTTCCCCAACGTTAAGGCCGGGGTTTGAAGCCAACATGTCAACGACCCACTGGTCTGAGAATCCAACCTGATTACCTGGTCCAGGGACAGTGGGGACTTGTCCCACCGAGACAGAATCGCTCGCTGAAGGAGCCGAGTGTGACTCTGGGTGTAGGGGACCGCCTCGAAGGCTGAAACCATGAGCCCAAACACCCGCATACAAAACCGTAAGGAAGACCACCGGCGCGACAGCAGGGTTCGCACCGCTGCTTGCAGGGTTAGCAACTTGGCCGGAGGTAGGAACACCTTCGCCTGATCCGTGTCCAGGATCAAACCCAGATATTCCAGGCGACAGGACGGTGTCAATGTCGACTTCTGCAGATTGATCAGCCAGCCAAAGTCCTGTAACGAGGTTATGGTGATATCCACATTCTCCTCCAGAGCCGAAGCTGACTCCGCTCTCAGGAGCAGGTCGTCGAGGTACGCTACCACCGCAATGCCCCTCTGCCGCAGTAGTACCAGCACCGGGGTCACTAGCTTGGTGAACACCCGAGGAGCCGAAGCGCTGGTGCCGGAGACAAATGGGGACGTGGAGATACGAGTCCCTGATATCCAGAGACGCCATGAACTCCCCTTGGTGCAGGGCGGCCACGACCAAATGGATGGATTCCATCCAAAATTTTCGCGCTCTCACAAAGTGGTTTAGCGCCTTTAGGTCCAGAACTGGCCTGACCCCCCCCCCCCTTTTTTGGGGACCACGAATAGGTTCGAGTAGAAACTGTGAAACCTCTCCAACTGGGGAACTGGCACTATCACCCCCGGAGAGTGCCTGAAAAGCCCTTAAGCCTTCTGATGCCCCTGACGGAGTCTCAAGTTCGATGGGAAGAACCTGTCTGGGGGTAGAGTGCTGAACTCTATCCTGTACCCGGAGGACACCACTTCCTGCACCCATTGGTCGGAAATGCGGGCAGTTCACCTGTCTGCGAACCCCAGAAGACGTCCCCCCACCCGATGGTTGGGTGGGGGCAACCCATCATGCAGAGGAGGGCTTGTCCTCTGTCTTTTAGTTCTTGCGTTGCCAGGGACGCTTCCCGGCCCCGGGCCTCGACCCCTTGCCCGCTGCGCCAGGGGCACGAAAAAACCTCTTCGGACCCGAAGAGACAGGCCCCTGCTTGCGGCAGAACTCCCGCCGCCTGGGCTACGGAAGGAAAGTACTCTTCCCTCCAGTGAAATCCTTGATGATTTCATGCAACTGTGGCCCAAAGAGACGGCCACCCTGAAAAGGGAAGATCCGCAAGACCTTTTTTAGACGTGTGGTCACCCGACCACGAATGTAACCAGAGAACTCGTCTGATAATGACTGCAAAAACAGACATCTTAGGCAACATGGGAAGCAGGTCCAGAGCTGCATCACACAGGTACCGAACACCCTGAAACAAATGTTCTGCCTTTTGTGACGCTTCCAGCGTCCTGCCGCAGTCCAAATCATTCTGCAACTCTGCCATACATTCAGACAGATATTGTGCCACCAGGGCCAGCCGCATGGTTGATCCTGCCAACAAGAAAAGTGCCTTGGACACTACCTACGTCCGCCTATCGGCTGGGTCCTTAAACGAGGGGGACCCTTCCAATGGAATGGTCGTTGCCTTGTTCAGGCGAGCCACCGGAGAGTCCACTGTGGGGGACGCCCACTTCTTTACAAAACTATCCTCAAAGGGATAGCGTATAGCGAAGCGTTTAGGTAGGGCGAAGGAATTCTGCAGACGCTGCCATTCCATTCCTGATAGACCAGGTGGTCAAAAAATGTATCACAAGGATAAGCCTTAGGCAACCTAGCTGACCCGCAAACATATTGCGACTCCCCTGCCTGGTCCAGGCGCAAAGACGCACAGATATTAGAAATCAGTGCGGATACCAGCACTTTTTCGCGCGCAACTGAGGCCCCCTGGTCCTTTTCGTTGTCCGAGGGTACCAGCTCACCCTCTGAGTTTCACGGGGGTCCCTGTGACCCCCGAAGCCATTTCCGGTTCAGATTCATCCCCTGAGGAACAAGGGGGAGGCGAGCGTTTTTTAGGGGCCCCAGAGCGTTGCTCGGCCCCACCCGGGGAAGAAATTCCCCAAACACTGCCCTCAACTGATCCAAGGACACCAGTGCCCCCAGCGCAGGCTGCGCTGCCGCTGACTCCTCCTCAGAAGGGCCTGCAGGGTCATCTGCCATCACACCACCGAAAATGACAGTCAAATTTAGCAAAATAAAAATGAACTGACACCCCCACAATGCAGCCCCACCACCGCCCCACAGAACGCCAGGGAGACCCCAGGAGGACTGCACCCACCGCTGCCACACCCCAGGGGAGGCACAGCTATACTTGCTGTTTTGTGCCCAGAGAGCTGCTCCCAGCAGGAGTGCATAAAAAGGACCGCCAGGAAGAAGCGCCGTCTGAATTCAGCCACGCTGTCCCACATGAAAAGGAAAGCAAAACGGCAGCAGCACATTTTACACTGCCCCATGGACATCCAATATGGCCGCCGATATCATCCACAAGAGGCCAAAGCCTGTGTGCAAGCCACGACTACAGTAAAATGGCCGCCACTAGCACTAGAGGGAAACCCTCAGCAAAATGGCCGCGGCAAAATAGCGGCGGATCGCCGCATGGCGGTATAAAATGCACTGATGCGGTTTTTAAAACCGGGTGCAGAGTGGGGGGGGGGGGGGGGGGG
>BLSH010427305.1:289238-303550 GCA_018402905.1 Glandirana rugosa | reverse complement strand
CCCCCCCAAGGACACTAGCCCAGTGACCACCCTCCACCGGTCGGCAAAAAAAAAAAAATATATATATATATAATTCGCTAAAATACACCCAGCACCCCTCCTTCCGCACCCCTAGGGGGGGAAGAGGGGGGTCACTCACCACTCCGACGGGCGTAGCAGGTAGCAACCCGGTCGCAGGCCTTCCTCCCCATCCGGAAAGGGATGCTGCAGGCCAAGCCCCTGGACAGGCACCGAGTCCGGTCACCGGGCGTAAGTGGGGGTCACCCACTGGCCGCCCGCACAGAATGGGCACGATGTGGCGGGTCCCGCCACAGCATAAGACTAGCTTGCATGGCTAGGCCGTGCTGGGGAAATTGCAGGATGCTAGTTATCCTCTATGCCCCAGCCAGCTTCTTGATAGCAGTCTTCATCAGATAGCTTGAAAAAAAAGAAAAAAGCGGTAGCAGAAAATAAAAACCGCAGGTCCCATCAGGGAGCCAGGTCAACTTCTTGCACTAGGCATATTAAAACTGATATGCTGAGCAGAGCAGGGGGGTTATATGGGAGAGAGAGGACGGCCCCCTGGGAGGGGCCAGCTTGCTTTCTTTCTTTTTGCCTAGTTAACTCCTAGTTGGATGTGCATATAACCCCACATGTCAAAGAGGGCTGCGTCTGTCAGTGAACGTAAGAGAGAAAAAAAAACACACCCCTCACAGGGCTTTTACCCTATCCACACTCGGCGAGCTTGTGATCTGTCTGTGAATTGCTTTCATCCCTCCATAGAAAGTTAATAATGGCAAATATCTCTCTCCTGACCAGCAAGGCAACACACTGCATAGCCTATGGGTCAGGACAATCCAGAGCTCCCCTCCCTGTGATAATGGGCCCGGGGATCTTCTCCCCACACCTGCTGTCACAAATTAACAGCGTGTACAAAGTCACATCATTCATTCACATATTCTCAATCAACTGTGAGAGTGCTGGTGAGCGCGCTTGCATTTTACCGATTCTTCCTGCAGTTCAGTAACTGCCTGTATGGGGCAGACAGCTGACCAAGTCTTCAGGATCCTGGCATTACAACCACAATCTGCTGATGGCAAGTGCAATGCTTTAAAGGCTGCAGTGTAAAAAAAAAAAATAATGAAGGCATTTTATTATTTAACCACTTACCGACCAGCCGCCGACGTTATACGGCGGCAGGTCGGCTCTCCTGCGCGAACTGCCGTAGGTGTACGTCGGTCCGTGCATGGGAGAGTGGGAAGCGTGCCTGCGGATCCGCAAGACTCAGTGACCGCCGGCGACACGCGATCGCGGTGTAAAGACGCAGAACGGGGATCTGCCTATGTAAACAAGGCGGATCCCCGTTCTGCCAGATGACATGACAGAGATCTTCTGTTCCCAGTGATCGGTAACAGCGATATCAGTCATGTCCCTGGCAGCCCATCCCTTAACCCCTTGATCGCCCCCTAGCGTTAACCTCTTCCCTGCCAGTGTCATTTATACATTGATCACTGCATTGGATAGCACTGATCAATGTAATAATGTCACTGGTGCCCAAAAAGTATAATTTGGGGTCAGATTTGTCCACCGCAATGTCGCAGTCCTGCTAAAAAAATAAATAAAGAAAGAAATATTGCATATTGCCGCCATTATCAGTAAAAAATAAAAATAAAAAAATAAAAGTCCCTAAATCTATCCCATAGTTTAAAGACGTGATAACTTTTGTGCAAACCAATCATTATACGCCTATTGCGATTTTTGTTAGCAAAAGTATGTAGAAGAATTTATATCAGCCTAAACTGATGAATAAATTTGTTTTTTATATTTTTTTTTTTATTGGATATGTAATATTGCATTTTTCAAAAAATTGTTGCTCTTTTTTTGTTTATAATGCAAAAAATAAAAACTGCAGAGGTGATCAAATACCACCAAAAGAAAGCTCTATGTGTGGGGGAAAAAAAGGACGTTGCACGACTGCGCAATTGTCACTTAAAGCGACGCAGTGCCATATCGCAAAAAACGGCCTGGGTAGGAAGGGGGTAAATCCTTCCGGGGCTGAAGTGGTAAAAGAATCAGTTCACCTTTTAAAAAATATATATAAATGCACATCTTTTTGCAGGTAAAAAAAATAAAAAATAGGATTTTTTGACTTACTGTAAAATCCTTTTCTCCGAGTTCGTTGACGGACGTAGCCTCTTATCCTTGACATGTGGGGTTTATGCACCTTTCACTAGGAGTGGACTAGGCAGAACATAATTCAGCTAAAAGCAGACACAGCCCCTCCCAGGGAGCAGTCCTCACTTGGCATAACCCCTCCTGCCCTGCTCAGCAACTCATTTCGTAACAAGCAGTACAAACTCAAACAAAGAGGGGTAGGTGCTGCATCCATCAATGAACTCAGAGAAAAGGATTTTACGGTAAGTCAAAAAAAACTATTTTCTCTTTTGTTCATTGACGGACGCAGCCTCTTATCCTTGACATGTGGGGATGTCCCAAAGCAGTGTCAAAATGAGGGGCGGGCAACAACAACTGTACCCAACAGAAAAGTTCTCCGGGAGGCACCAGACGCGCCTCACACCACCGCCTGCAAAACTTTGTGGCCAAAAGCAGCATACGAGGACGCTGCAACATCAACATCAAAAGTGTGCACCGAGGTCCAAGTGGCCACCTTGCACACCTGAGAAACCGACGCCTGATGTTGGAACGCCCAGGAAGTACTAATCGCCCTGGTAGAGTGAGCTGTGACCGGAAAGGGGGGCTCCTGGCCCAAACAGCATACGCACGGGTCACCGTCTGTCGTATCCAAAGGGAAATAGTGGCCGACGAGGCCGCCATCCACCCGGACAAAAAGTGCATCCGACCTCCGAAAAGAGGCCATGGCCGCCAGATACACCCGCAGAGCCCTAACGACATCCAGGGAGTGCAAAGCAACCTCCTTAGGATGAGACAGGCGCGGACACAGCGAAGGGAGGACAATGTCTTCATTGATGTGAAAAGAAGAAAACCACCTTCGGTAAGAAGGAAGGAAAAGGGCGCAAAACTGCCATGTCCCTATGTAGCACCAAGTACGGAGAACTACAGGACAGAGCCGCCAGCTCAGACACCCGCCTAGCGGATGTAATAGCCTGCAGGAAAGCCACTTTCTGCAAAAGCAGCTGCAGGGAAATTTCCCTGATATTTTCGAAAGGCGGCTTCTGAAGCACTGAGAGGACCAGATTAATATCCCAAGGCGCCAAAGGCAACCGTACCTGGGGAGCGACATGACAAACCCCCTGGACAAAGGTACGAATCAATGAATGCGTCGCCAAAGGACGCTGAAAAAGAATCCCCAGAGCAGAAACCTGCCCCTTGAGAGTGCTCAATGCCAGCTTGTGGTCTAGGCCTTGTTGAAGGAAGGCCAGCACCCGAGCCAATGAACAGAACAGGGTTCCACAACCCCGTCTCGCACCAGGCAATGTAAGCCTTCCAGGTGCAGTGGTATATCTCGCGTGAAAAGGACTTACGCGCCTTGGGCATCGAAGGAATCACCGATTCCGAGACTCCCCGAACCCTTAACACCTGGGATTCAATAGCCAGGCCATTAAAGCGAGGACAAAGCAAGGTGCAAGATGGGGCCCTGGGAAGCAGATCCTCGCGAAGCGGGAGCCGCCAGGGAGCATTCACCACCAACTGCACCATGTCGGCATACCCGGGCCTCCGGGGCCAGTCCGGCACCACGAGAACGGGCGGAATTTCCTCTACTTCTATCCTGCACATAGGCGCAGGAGCAGCATGAGAAGGAAAAAAAGCATAGGTGAACCGAAGACAGGTCCACAGAACCACAAGGGCACCCACCTCGTCTCAGCTCACGAAGGTCTGCACTCTCCCGAGTTCGCCGGGGTGCCAGCCGAACCATGACTGGCGTACCCCACCGCAAACAGATGTGCCGTAACACAGCCAGATTCAGGGACCATCCCCTCTGAACCAACCTCACACGACCAAGGCACTCACTAGCCAACTCTCGACGCCTGAAACGTAAACGACAGAGATCACCAGCATGTGAAGTTCTGCCCACCACAGAACGAAAGCCACCATCGGAGCAGCAGCTAAGCGTCTTGTCCCGCCCTGCTGATCCACATATGCCACGGCCGTGGCAATATCCGACTAAGCTCAGAAAGGACAAAACTACAGCCTCCATGAAATGCATCTGGACACGAGACTTCTCCTGAGACCAGTGACCCCAGGTCGCCAACACCCCCAGGACTTCAGCCAGACTAACTGGCGTCCGTAGTGACCACCGTCCAAAAACAGGAAAGAAAACAACTTCCCCAAATGCAGGGCCGGGGCCCGCAACCACTGTAGTGAGGATCTGGCCTGGCGGTCCAACCTGATCAACCGAACCATGGATGAGGGGGACTTGTCCCACTGCAGAAGAACACCTTCGCTGCCGAGCAGAAGTGTGACACTGCACAAACGGGGCCGCCTCCAGAGAGGAAAGACAGGGCCCCCGAATCCACCTGCAAGGAGCAGAGCAGGGGAATCCACTTTAGGGACAGCGGGGACTGACCTGCCAACTAAGGCCTCATACACACGGGCGTATCTAAAAAAATAAACAAAACGTCGGGTCCGACGTCAAGGAAAAAAAGTCGACGTTTTTCGGCGTTATGCATTGGCGTTTTTGAGCGTTAGTGAGCGTCGGCGTCAATAGGCGTTTTTTAAAAAAAATCATCCCTCTGCTATTTTTCAACTTAAAAACGTCGGCGTCAAAAAACGCCGGTACAATATTAGGTGGCGTTTGTTGGCGTTTTGTGGCGTCGGCGTCAAAAAACGTCAAAACGTTACAGCCTCAGAACGCGATGGCCATGGGTTCTACTTTCTGCTCACTAACGCCGACGCCACCTACAGCTCAAAAACGCTGACGTTTTTATGGGGCCATTGACTAACATGGAGAGCTGCAAAAAACGCCAGAAAACGCCGGCGTCAAAAAACGTCCGTGTGTATGAGGCCTAAATGTGTCTGTGCTTGGTCATAGGAAGGAAAAAACCTCCATCCGGACTGAATCTCGGATCAGACCCAGAAACTCCAAACGGTGTGACTGAGCCAAAACCGATTTCTGGAGAAATAGTACCCAGCCAGACTCCCACGGCGTGCGCCTGGTGATTGCCACCTCGTCCCTAAGGGCTGGAGCCGACTCCGCCCGCTAGGGCCAGTCGGCCAGATCCACCGTGATGCCCACCAGCCTCATAGAGCCAGAACCGGGGCTACCAAACTGGCGAGGACCCGAGGCGCAGAAACCAGGTAAAACGGGAAGAGCCATAACCGTGTAGTGAAGCTCCAATACCGTCAAGGCGCAGGAAGCGCCGGCATAGGGCACACAGGGTGATATGCAGATGCGCCACTGCCCTGTCGAGATAAGCCAGGACGAAGCCCTGGTGCGCCACCATCATGGGGACCAGACGTACACGGACCAGGCAGTGGAGGGGCACCGAGCCATACCGTCCGGGCCCCGTTCTCCTCCGACCACAAGCAGGACGGAATAAATCAGGGTACGCCCCGAGGACGGGACAAGGGCATCTACCCCTTGATGAAGGCGGTTCCTAGCCAGGCCGGCGGTCTGCCTGGGGGGGGACAGGAACAAAATCCCATTTTGTACTTAAAATCACCCAGCGGACCGAAATTCAGCAAAGTCATCGACCGCAGGCATCTCCCCACCCAAACCGTGGGTAGGGGCAACCCTTCACGCTGAAAAGGGGTCGTCTCCTGGCCTGTCGCACCTATGCTGCCAGGGACACTTCCGCCCACCTGATGGATCCATGACGGATAGGGAGCCCTAGCCCGATGGTGGAAGGAACGGAGGAAAAGAGACCTCTTCTGGGCCGCCAGGGAGTGACCCGTGCAACGGGGCTCCCTACCTCCCGCTCCAAGAGCCGCCTAGTTGAGAAGGGAAGACTGCCAGGGCCTGTCTAACCGACAGGACCCTACCGAAGCAGACATCTAAGCCCTGAAGGAGCCGGCCAGCGCCCCCCCATGCAGGAGGAACACCGCCTAAGCAGCTTCGCGGTGCGAAGGCTCAGCCCGTTCCGAAGGCGTTTAAAACACCCGAGTGGAACCAATATCGGGCGAAAGCTGACCCTGCCAGAACAACTCAGATCTGGCAGCAGACTCAGCGCTCCTGTCAGCCGAGCCTAAGGACGGCATGACGGTAATCAGAGTCTGCATGGTTTACAACATACAGCAGGTGACAGCTGGGAATCAGACCCATGGAATCAACTGTGGAAGGTAGACGCCCAGCTGAGCCCCCGAGATCGTGGATACCATGATCGGGCTAAACATAGTGGGTTGCGGGCTGCCACGTATAGAAAAGAAGGGGAGCCGAGACCACTCCCAGTCCCTGCAGCTGCTCTCCAAGTAGGACACCTGGGAAACCCACAGCCGCACGGGCCGGGCTAAGTGGCCCAACAGGGACTGCCCCTCCCTGCAAGGGACCAGCCGTAATCCCCCAAACCGGAATTCGTGGCCCCCGACACGGGAGAAGGGGGCTACTGCCGGGCAGACCGGTGCCGGCCCGCCTGTGACGCGGGCCATGCTACACTCTATGGGAAAGCAACATCCGAGAGCACAGGACAACTGCCACCGGCCATCCGCTGATGATCAAGGCGATGTCTGGTGCCTTCCCGAGCGCCACAGTCGACGCAGCACACCCCTCCATACTATTCGGGGAACACATCGATATCCCAAGGGGGGCTCCCGACCTAGGAGGGCCCCCGTCAGGGTCCGACTCATCTCAGAGGCAGGAGAGGGGTACGGCCCGCCACACGCCCAAGTCCCTGCCCGGGAAACCCAGGATCGCCTCGCAGTCCCTAAGCGGAGAGGTCAAGTGGGGAGGCACCTGCATCGTCTAACCTATCCTGGTAACATGGCCTGCAAACTGGGACCTGTAGTACCATGAGACCAAGGACCCCCGCCGCCCCCCCCCCCCCCGAAACTGCGCAGGACTCCCGCAGGAAGGTAACCCCGGGTGGACTCACTGTGGCTGCCCGCCACTGCATATGCCTTCTTCCTGCACGAGCTGCTGCCAAGGCAGGCCTGTGTACACCAACCCTTCCCCACATGTCATGCAGGGACAGGGCTGTGACCATTATCAGCTACTGTGCGGGTAGGGGGGGGGGGATAAACCAGCGCCAGAAGGCCAGGGAACCGCCCCCCACACACATACAGGCTGGACTGGAATGCATGGACCACCGCAAGATGCCCGACATGCAACAAAATGGCGGCCACGATCAGCAATAGAGGCCGAACATGCGGCCGGCTACGGGAAAATGGCGGCCGGACCACCGCAAAATGGCGCCAGCCGCGGCTACCGACCATGGAACAAGGCCCGACTCGGCATGCAGCTAAAGGTCAGCTCGCGTCCGTTGGCCGCGCTGGGGAGACTACCTGGATCTAGCATATCCAGCCTGTCATCCAACTGCCTCTTGATTACATTCTTCATCAGAAGTCTTGAGAAAAAAAAAAGGGGGAACTGCAGATCCCAGCAGGGAGCCAGGTCCTACTCCTTGCACTAGGCAGAAAAAACTGAGTTTCTGGGCAGGGTAGGAGGGGTTATGCCAAGTGAGGACAGCCCCCTGGGAGGGGCTGTTTGCTTTTAGCTTTACTACGTTCTGTCTAGTCCACTCATAGTGAAAGGTGCATAAACCTCACATGTCAAGGATAAGAGGCTGCGTCCGTTAATGAACGAAAGAGAAAAATGTGCATTTATTTTTTTCGTTGGGAGCCTGCATTTCACCTACGATCAGCAAACCAGGATGCAATGCAGGACTCTTGCAGACTGTATGTACGCAGTTTGGCCTGTCTGCTATATCCTGAGTAGCACGACTCCTTGTCCCGCCGTGATAGTTGATAACCGTGGCATTTTTTTGACTGCACGCTGACACGAAGACCCTGAAGGCAGACCCGAGGGCTAGCCAAATCACCCAAGTTACAGCATGTCTATCAGCAACTTCCTTCAGAGGAATAACTTCTGGCACCTAATCCTTTCTCGAAAGGGGAGGAGTTCAAAGCCAGCAAGAACCCCTAACAGCTGATCCCACAGTATAGAAATGGCTGCAGAAAAATCCTCCCTTGAAGATGCCCCTTAAAACAGTGGAGGTACCACAAAGGAGCAGGGATTCACAGCTAATCTGACCTTGGAGGAGCCACTGTAAGGGCAAATTTTCTACCTGAGAAAGAATTGTGAGCCAAGCCCATTGTCCTTCTCCCCACCTCTTTGCCTACACAAGTCAAGCTGGTAAACCCCTAAGGGAAGTGGCCGCTCAGCTGAAAAAAATTTCAACCTAGGCCAACAAACCCCAGACATGTGCCGCTCTACTTGCTGTGCCCAGATAAGTAGATATCAATGCAGTCAGCGTCAATGTCACAGACTGGATTCTGTGAACTCAATGTGGGGCATAGAAACGACATGCCTTGGAACTGCCCTGGACCTATACAGTACCCTGCTAGTAAGATCGCTGAGTACGCTGTACATCGGAGCTCACGTGTAGTCATTACAGGCCATCCAAGCTCATGCATGCGCGTCCAGGTACTGTACTACTTGGCCTGCTGGCCACAGTGACTGATCTAGATGGAGCCCACTTTGGCCCTAGTTGAGATTTAAGCAGCAAGGCAAGAGATGTAAGAAGAAAATGCCCAAAAGAAGAGATGTTTAGAGAGTCTCCGGCTGGGTTCACAGATATGCGGCTGTGGTTCCAGTGCGGTTCTGTTCACCGGTTCAGGTGCGATTTTTTTTTTTTTTTTTTACCTGAAATTGCACCTGAACCAGACCCAAAAATGCACAGGACCCTTTTTAAAACTGCAGCCACCAGCATATGTGCGAAACAGCTCTATTGAAAGCCGGTCACATTCACCGTCACATTAAAAACGCATCCAATTCGCATATATGTGAACCGAGCCTCAGGAAATCATCCATCATCTTCAGACACTAGCACATAACTATGGCTTGCACTTGTGATGGTGGAAGTGAACAGTAACATATTTGAAAGACCGTTAGTAACATCCTAGCAATCAGACAGGTCAGAATGATGCAATGTATGGGGTTTCCAAACAGGCTTCATGAGGTATGTAAATGGCCTACACCTCTAGCAAACACATTTTACTTTGGTCAAAGCGGCATAGTCTATTTTTTATCTGCAGATGTCCCTTACCCGCATAGGCATTTTTTTTTTGGAAAAGGTGAATTATACCTTTAACCGCTTGCCGACCGCCGTACGACTAAGTGGCGACAGCCTGGCTCTGTCCCACGAATCGCCGGTTATAGTCGTCACTTGGTGGCGAGCCCTGAGCAGGGTCGTGGGTCGGGCGCCCCAGCGAATTGTGATGCCCTGTGACAGAACTAGAACGGGGAACCGCCAATGTAAACACAGCGGTTTCCCGCTCTGACAGGCGGCATGTCAGATCTACTGATCCCTGTACTCGGGATCAATTAGATCTCTGGTGCCCCTGCCAGCCCAGCCCCCTGACAGTTAGAACACACCTAGGGAACAGTTAACCCCTTCACTGCCAATGACATACTGCAATCAGCGGATATTTCAATTTCTGATCGCTGAATAAATGTCATTGGTCCCAAAAAAGTCAGACATGTCCGCTGCAATATCACAGTCCCGATAAAAATCGCAGATCACCGCCATTAATAGAAAAAAAAAACGCCAGAATTTCTCATGGTTTGTAAACGCAGCAACTTTTGTGCAAACCAATCAATATACACTGATTGCGATTTCTTTTTTACCACAAATATGAGGGAGAATATAAATCGGCCAATTTTTGGATTTGTATTTTAGCAAAAAGTAAGAAATATTGTTTTTTTTTTGTTTTTTTGTAAAATTGTCGCTATTTTTTTGTTTATAGCGGTGATCAGAAAGGACGTCAAATACCACCAAAAGAAAGCTCTATTTGTGGGAAAAAAAGGACGCAAATTTTGTTTGGGTACAAAGTTGCACAACCGCGTAATTGTCAGTTTAAGCGACGCAGTGCCGAATCGCAAAAAGTACTCTGGTCCTAACATGGGAAATCAAGCAATATTCAACATTTCAAGGCATGGTA
Source organism: Glandirana rugosa (assembly GCA_018402905.1). NCBI lineage: Eukaryota > Metazoa > Chordata > Amphibia > Anura > Ranidae > Glandirana > Glandirana rugosa. Next base: position 293,497 of record BLSH010427305.1, on the reverse strand, counting down.
TGGTCCCTTTGGGAAAGCAGACAGTGATATAACATTGAATACTCCAGCCTACTGGGCTTTACAATAAGTAATGGCGATACACAACACAGTAACCATTCCATAGACGCACACCAAAAAAAAAAAGTTTAGAGACTGCCTATTCTGGGAAGTGCTTACATACAAGACATCTGGCCTGTCCCTACATAAATTGAAATCTTAAAAAAAATTTGGCAGGCGCAGTGCTGATGAATGCCAGCTCTGCTATAGAGATTATATAACAGTTACAGTTTACAGAAGATTATGAGCTCCTAGGACTGGCATAAGACTCAGTGTGTGGTTGTCTGCACAATAATTAAGATATGTGCTTGGATTACAGCATCATAGTCTTGTACCAGATCTTGCTTGGCAAGTTTGTGGTGAGGAGATCTGTGAAGCACGCCACAGATATAACATGCCTGCACTGCTCAATCAGCACCAGTACAAACAGAAGTGGTGATATGAACACACCTGATATGTATATTGCATACTTACTGTTCAAAGACACTTGTGCCCGAATTCCATTATGTCCATTCTAGAGAAAGAGATATAAAAAAAAAAAAAAAGTTAAATCATGCAACATTCAAAAGTTGCTTTGTAACCCCATTTGTGACCAGAGGTCAATGAAACCTACATGTTCAGGCCCAAACGTAGCAGTGTCATTATGCATTGGTTAACTTAACTTAAATAAGAATTTAATTTGGTACACAATTTTGCTCACAACCTGAGTTTTATTTTTTTTTTTTTAGACTGACAAGTGGCCAAAACAAGATAAACTTACTTTTTAACCCCTTAACGTCAAAGTAACACATATATGCGGCCCCACTGCACTGGGCTTTTTTCCGTGGGGCCGCATATATGTGTATCTCCCTTTGTACTGGGATTGCGCCGCACAGCATGCTCCCAGCACAGAGACCGTGGGCTCAACCAAGAGCCCCGTACTAATGATTGGTTCCGAGTCACCTAATCAATGTGGTAGCCTCTGATTGGATACCTGAGTGATCAGTCCCTGTATAGCCTGCCCCTGTGTTTCTCTCTCTGTGAAATGAGAGGAAAGATACATTGTATCCCTCTCTCTCTCTGCAGAGAAAAAAAAAAGTGTGTAAAAATAATTTAAAAATTTTAAAAAATAAAGAAAAAAAATACCTAGATCAAGGTTTGATCTAGGTCAGTGCCAGCTTTAGTGTTTGGGTCAAGCAAGGGTCAAAGGTCAGGGTAAGTATATTTTGGGGAAGGATTTTTTTTAAAATAATTAGTGTATTTTAGGTAGGACAAAAAAAAAATGCGCACTATAATTTCTGGGCTGTACTACGGGTACAAACAAAAAATAACACACACATATGTGATATCTCTGTAATCGGCAAGGGGAAGGAGAGTTTAATTTGGGTTGTTCTTTTGTGGAAGGTTATGGTAGTAGCAAAAAATATACAGCTAAATTAAAAAATATATTTTTGTTTTACTATTTTGGGCCAGTTTTCCTTTGCTAATAAAAAATAAATCGGGAGATTACCATTTACCACCAAATAGCCCAATTTGTACTGAAAAAACCTGGTATAATCCACCTGGATGCACAAAGTAGGTGTGATGATATGTACAGTTTTACGAACACATGTCAAAGTTGCAAAATTGTACTTCGGCATTAAGATTTGTTTTAACCTTTGGTGTGAATATATTAAAGGCCCTTATTTTTAATACTATATTTTATACCAAACAGGTACAGTGTTAAAATAAAAAGGCACACTGGCATCTACAGGCTCCAGTGGCCTTTGCAAGCTGAAATAATTTTTTATCCCCAGAATGAAGCCTTCAGCCTGCATGTGATCATGGCATATTGAATGCATGATTGGGAAGCTGTCTGATTGATTCCTCATGATTTGTGGGGACCAGAGACAGCCAGCTTCGACAACTAGAAGCCTCAAAGTTGTTGGTTAGCAGCCATCAAAGGTAATGTGGATTAAAATAGCCTCACTGTGGGGTATCCAGAGGCATTAAACAGGAGAAACAGATTGGTTGTTGTAAGCAATATTTTTCATACATTTCATATGCTGACCCTGATGACTTCACATCTTCAAGCAGTGTACCCTGGACTCACCGTGACTGGAACCACTTCGGTGGCTGTCATGGAGCTTTGGTAACCTATTCTGCTGTGCACAGACGTCTGGTCATAGGAGGAAGATGAGGAGATGGTTACTGGACTGGCACTCTGCGAGGAGCTGTTGTGGCTAGAAGTGGTGATGACAGATGCCGTATAGCTTGGCTCCTGCACAGTACTGGATATTGGCAGCGAGGTGTTCAGAGATTCACTGCAAAACAGATGTCGGTTGTTTGAATAAAGAATCAAATCCTTGAAGGAGGACCGTTTTAATCTCCCATTTCTGTATACAACCACAGGGAAGGGGTGAGCGTCCACAAACAAGAGGTTATCCCTCTAAACAAAATAAAAAAAAGCGGTTTTACCTTATTGTTTTAGAATACAAGTTACTGGGTGTCTGGCTTCCATTGTCAGGACTTGTATTTGAACCAAACTCTGGTAAAGAGGGCTCTGAACCAAATTCCAGGGCTCCAAACTGCACGTTCAATCCAGTGACATCAGCCGATCCTGGCATCTCTACTGCAGATGCAGGAATCTAAATAAAAAACAAAACAAAAAAAATAGGTGAAGTGACCTTTATCACCTGAAACTAGCAGGATTATAGCAAGGCTAATGGCTCGTAGACACCAAGAAAATCAGGTGAACATTTTCATCTGAGAAACGATCTATTTTTGACAGCCAATTCAGACTTTCCAAACAAAAATTTCCGAAGGGACAAACTGCAAACTTTTTATCATACAAGAACTGAACAAATTATTTCCGGACGAGTAATATCAGATATGAAAGACTGCACATGATCCGAAACAAGAAATAGTGTTTTTTTCCCAATAAAAATAAACATGTTATACTTGCCTGCCCTGTGCAGTGGATTTGCAGATCAGCCCAGATCCTCCTCTTCTCAGGTCCCTCTTCTGTGGTCCTGCCCCCTCCCTCCTGTTCAGTGCCCCCACAGCAAGCAGCTTGCTATGGGGGCACCTGAGCAGAGTCACAGCTCCGTGTCCATTCAGACACAGAGCACCGACCTGCCCCTGCCCCCTCTCTCTCCTGATTGGCTGACTTCGATTGACAGCAGCAGAAGCCAATGGCGCCGTTGCTGTGTCTCAACCAATAAGGAGGGGAGTCTCAGACAGCCAAGACACTTGCGGGCATCGCTGGACAAAGATGGGGCTCAGGTAAGTATTAGGGGGGCTGCTGCACACAGAAGGCTGTATATCTTAATGCATAGAATGCATTAAGATAAAAAAGACCTCCTGACTTTAGAACCTTTAACCACTTCAGGCCTGAAAGGATTTACCCCCTTCATGACAACATCACTTTTTGCCATAAGACACTGCGTCACTTTAACCACTTCAGCCCCGGGAGGATTTCACACTTTCGGACCAGAGCACTTTTTGGGATTCGGCACTGCGTCGCTTTAACTGACAACTGTGCGGTCGTGCGACGTTGTACCCAAGCGAAATTTGCGTCCTTTTTTCCCCACAAATAGAGCTTTTTTTTGGTGGTATTTGAGCCCCTCTGCACCATTTCTGATCGCCGCTATAAACAAAAAAAAGAGCGACAATTTTGAAAAAAAAAACAAACAAAAAAAAAAAACAGTTTTTCTTACTTTTTGCTAAAATACAAATCCCAAAAAAATATATAAAAAAACATTTTTTTTCATTGGTTTTGGCCGATTTATATTCTTCCTCATATTTTTGGTTAAAAAAAAAAAAACGCAATCGGCATTTATTGATTGGTTTGCGCAAAAGTTGCCACGTTTACGGATGATGAGAATTCATTTCTAGGGGTTTTATTTTTTTTTTACACTAGTAATGGCGGCGTTCTGCGATTTTTAGCGGTACTGCGATATTGCGGCGGACATGTTGGACCATTGGCATTTATACAGTGCTATAAAAATGCACTGATTACTGTGTAAATGCCATTGGCAGTGAAGGGGTTAACATGGAGGGGGCGCTCTAAGGGTTAACCGTGTTCCCTCACTGAGTTCTATCTGTATTGGTGCTGGGCTGGCAGGGGAGTGATCACGGCTTCCATGTACAGGAAGCCTGCGATCACAGCCCTTCCCCCTCTATGAGAACAGAGATCTGTGTTTACATACATGGACCTCCGTTCTTTCACTGCGGGGGGGGGGGGGCCAATTTGCACCGTTGAA
>BLSH010427305.1:247998-262496 GCA_018402905.1 Glandirana rugosa | reverse complement strand
CCTGTCATTGGCTACAGCAGAATAAAGTGAAAGGTTCTGGAGTGGCCATCTCAGTCTCCTGACCTCAATATCATTGAGCCACTCTGGGGAGACCTCAAAACTGCAGTTCATCCAAGACAGCCCAAGAATTTCCAGGAACTGGAGGTTTTTTGCCAAGAGGAATGGGCAAATTTACCATCTGAAAAGATAAAGAGCCTCATCCACAAATACCACGAAAGACTTAAAGTTGTCATTGATGTTGAAGCCCCGGGGGCAATACACGGTGTTATGAACTGGGGTATGTTAACTTTTGATCAGGGTCATTTGGGAAGTTTCTGTTGTCATTAGGAGTTAAAAAGAGTAAACACAGTTGATTGATAACAAATTGATAACAAATTGCTTCAGCCAAACACTAAGGCTACTTTCACACTGGGGCGGGCAGTAGCGGTAAAGCCCCGCTAGTTTCAGCTGCAATTTACCGCTGCAGACGGGAGCGCGACGCTTTTAACCCCCCCATATGCGCTATTTTTTAGCCCAAAAGCGCCTGAAAATGCCCCAATGTGAAAGTAACCTACCCATGAGTGAAAGAAAAGTCTTTGAGTATATATATATGGATATGTTTTATAGCAAAAAGAAATGTTTTTTTTTCAAAATGGTCTTTTTTTTTTTTGGTTCATAAAATGGTGTGGTGCAGTGGTGATCAAACACCGCCAAAAGAAAATCTTCCGGGGGTCAAGTGGTTAAAGTGAACCTCATGTTTTGCCGTGCATGGGCAAACCATAGATTCACTTTAGGTAAAATTCCAGGCTGAACATTCAAATGCCAGTCTGTCAATACCAGCATTTCTATTCTCTCAGGATCACTAAAGTGCACCTGTCTCAGGTAGAAATAGATACACACACCATCGGTAGAAAGTCATTACCTAAATACTAGCCCCTGTCTGGTGCTGGTCGTTAGAACTCGCAAAACAATCTGCTGCTGCATGGCAGACCAAGAGCCTCACACAGCCAATAAATAAGCATCTGGTAAGGCCTAATATCCAATAACATTTCTACCAGCTAACTGTAGTAACAGGTTTAACCTGACCCCTTATAAGAAAAAAATCTGGGCCAAGTGAAACCAATAAACTAATGACTGCCTTCATAGCAGCAGGCTGTGAAAGCTGAATTTCAGACTTGAAGCAGCAGCTGGGGACAGATTTAAAATGGTTTCAGGAAGGAAAGGTAAGGAATCTAGAAGGTAATAAATGTCCAACACAAAAGGAAAAAAAAAAATAAAAACAGATAGCAAGGAAGGAAGAGGTGGGGGTAAAGCATAATAAAAGCTTACCAGTACCATCCTCTCCGTCGGTCTGACCCGTCTCCCACACATCCGATTTTACTCCAAACCCATCATTGGCGCTGGGCTCCGTGTAATCTGCAGGATTGAATGTCCTAAATAAAACAAAACACATGCACTCATTTTTATTTTTGCTTTTGCAGGTTTTTAACTTTGCCCTAATAAAAAAAGGTGTGCGTTAAAACTGTACCCCATGCCTTGCGCAGAAAACCTTCCTGCCCCTCTGCCTCGTCCACGGCCTCCAAATCCTTCAAAGGAAAAAACATTTACAAAAATTAACATGACAATATTTTTTCAAGAACAATGAAAAATACACCACTATGTTTTTTTCTTGTTTTTTTCATATTTCAGTGCTTCCAATGGCAACATCGACCCATGGTAATGTGCACTTTCCATAACGGAGTCGCACCCCAATCATTCGTGTATGCTACTTTATTGAAGGCTCGATCAAAGGAGCAAGACATATGCCTGGAGAGAGATCTGGAGACTGCCTTTTATCTCTCCATCAGAAAAAGCAAACTGCCTAGCTGTCACATTCTGACCCTCTTGATTAAATACTGATCCAGAAAATAATGCATGTAAGGACTTCTGTGCTCTTTATATAGGCAGGGCATGTTCCCTGTTTAAGTAGTGTATCACAGTGAGGGTACTTTACTGTTCCGCAGGATCAGATGAGATGAGACTCCAAACATACTTGTTATAGCAAGGAGGATTCTAGTAGCTCACATAGCAGTGGCTGCACCCATATATGTCTATCTTAACGGATTCTGTGTACAGCACCAAAAATGTCCCACTGGTGAGTTAATTACAACCACTTACCTCAGTTCAGAAAGTGTTTCACCCTATCAATACAGCAGGGGTAAAGCTGGGGATGGGAAGGATCTGTGTCAGGATGGTTCATTCCTAACCCACAGATACACCATCCATCTAGACCCTCTCCCGTACTTGAAGAGGATATCGACAGAATATGGAAAGACATTATATTTAGTTACAGAAAAACACAGAGTGGGCCATTTTCTTTTACACAATTCTGTATAACATTGAACTTATATTTTAGGATCCATTCACAACTTTGTGGTGCAGTAAAATACGTTTTAGCACTCTATCACAACGCATGAACTGGAATTTGTTGCAGCGCTGCTCATTTCGAATGGCACACTGCCACACTATTACAGAAGTAGGCAATGCAAAGTATGCAGCATGGGTAGATTGTTTTTTAATCAACCAGCCCCCTTAAAATAAAAGGTAAGCCTTAAAAGAGGAGTTTAGGTGTTTTTTTTTTTGTTTTTTTTTTTAATAAGAATTATACTTATCTAAGTGGATGTTGCATCAATCCAATGCTGCATCTGCTCCCCCCAATCCGTTCCAAGACTGAGAACCGAGCGATTAAAGACCACTGATCGCTCGGTTCTCAGAGCTCCATGAGCAGAGAGCTTGAGACTGTCAGTGCTGGAGCGCTGGGCTGTGGAGAGGGCGGGAGCAGCCGTATCGAGCACTCTGCAATGCGCTGGGAGGCAGAGCCTGTGTGCTGGTACAGGCATGTGGGCGGATCCCGACCATATTGACGCGATCTTGCCCCAGCCTGAACCGGCTCTGTGACTTCAGCCGACAGCAGGCTTTAGCCCACTGTCTGCTGAAAACGGGTCACAGGGGTGCAGAACGTACTGCACTCCTGTAATCCATGGGAGAAATACAGCCAAAAAAGCTTTCCCCGTACTTCTTAAACCCAGCAACCCGAATACAAAATAACGCATTGCATTCACGCACATGCAATGACAACATACAGAACTTTTTGTTTGCTTGAAGGAGGTCTCGAATTCCCATACAAGTCTATGGGAAAGCAAAACCCACTTGAAGCAGATCAAATGGGAGTCAGAAGGAAGTCAACTGCGGGTCAAATACCCCCATGAATAAATTCTGAATAATCTCAGGAAAAAAAATGTCTCAGAGTGATGCCATTGATCATTTTCTGAAAACTGCATTGCTCAAAACTTGGAACTTAGTAGAAAAAAAAAAAAAAAAAAAAAAAAAAGGCTTTTTTTACTATTTATTTACCTCAAATATAATGTGGTTTTGCTTTAACCTCCCTGGAGGTATGATTATGTCAGATTTTTGCGTCTCAAAGCGGTACATTTTTTCGCATAGAAATTTGGCGTTTTATACTGTAGGCCTGTAATTCTTAGAAAAACTCACTTAAGACAAGAGTCTAGTAGACATCCCAGGTATGATAAAGTTTGAAATAATGAAATCATAAATTATAATATATACGAAAAAAAATTTATAATATAATAAATAACTATAAATAATTATCAAAAATAATAATATAATAATAAAAATGATTTAAGTCAAAAACACTGAAATTTGCTCAGTTGCAGAATTGTCGCTGTCGTCACTTTCAGTGTCTGATGATAAATTTCCCCAAAAATCAGTATCACTCAATTCTGCAAGTGATTCTTTTTTACGATCGCTGTTTTCTAGCTGATCAAAAAACACTTTTGGCAGAAAGAATGGCAGGGAGGGCACTGGGCAAAGCACTAGGGACAAAAAGGATGTGAAATGATTTGATACAGTAATGTAATGTTACAGATTACAGTGTACTGTATGTGTTTCACTTTTCGAATTCGTCGCCAGGCTCCGCCCCCGTGCGGCGCGTCGCTCGCAGGGAATGGAGCCCGGCACACACAGGCATCGGGCAGAAGATACGGGGGGGGGGATCCGGGGGACAAGGTAAGTAACATTGCCTGGATCCAGCAATGCGATGCAATCCCGAGTGTGGCTCGGGGTTACCGCTATTTGTAATGGAAGTTAACCCCGAGTCACACTCAGGAAAACCACCAGGGAGGCTACGAGCCCAAAATTTAGAAAAATTATCAGCTAGCTCAAACTTTGGGTTTGTTTTTTCAGCCCATGCATTCATTGATGGTGTATGTAGTTTTACAAAGAAAGGATAAAACTGAACTCCCAGAAGTTAAAAAATATATACTGACTAATGCAGCTATGTATTTAAATAAAAAAAAAAAAAAACACTAAATATATTTAAAAAATGCAGCCGTTTAAAAAACCTGAAATCAGTCTTGATTTCCAATACCTGCATTTTTGGTACAGCAATAAATCAGAGAGAGGGCTAGTCAGTACTAGGAATCAATCAGGTGTGCAACATTCGCATTCCGCATCAAGGAAAATACTGGTAAAGAGCAGAGGAATGGCTCATCAATATTTTGCTGCTCATCTGCAGTCCAATCACAAGCCAGGGGCAGAGGTGTACCAAAGCTGTATTGAAAAGTCAGGGCTGTGTATATCTCAAAAATGGCTGTAAATAAAATCAATCTCTCTCTCTATAGATAGATCTATCTATAGATTGATTTTATATACAGCCATTTTTGAGATATACACAGCCCTGTGTGTGTGTATACACACACACACACACACATTATATCTATCTATACACACACACACACACACTAAATATACATACCACACATTCTGGTAATGACCAACAATTATTCCTTACCATATTTTTTAGAGAAAGAATATAAAGGGGGTTTTCTGGGTTTTATTATTACATCCCCGCTAGCTGTCAGATCAGGGAGGTGCGGGGGCTGGTCAGTTCATAACATGTTACACGCTGAATATGGGTGTAACATGTAACATTTTACGAAAGGTGTACCTATCCCTCAAAGTTTTTGTACCTCTTCCACGTCCGCGTCTACCACGATCAGCAGGTCTGTCTCCCGGACCACTGTCCACTCCATTTTCTTCTGCTCTAACTGGAATAAAAGAATGCCTTTAATGGATATCCCAACAAATGTTTTGTAGGGTTCAATACAAAAAAATAACAAAATAAAAAAACAAACGGCGTACACTCTCTTCCCCGACTCCCGCCTCGGCCTCGTCTGTTGGATGTTCCTCTACCACGGCTCACTTCTCTGTCCCCTCTCTTCTCTCTGTTTTCTTTGTTTTCTGAACTTTCTTTGCCGATTTTCTTTTTGCCCCCAACAGTCTCCCAGGAAGTCTGCAGTAAAGAAGAATCTATTCAGATCAGATATAGCCAAGATCACTGCCACCCCTAATTGGTCATAAATAATAGAATCTCATTCCACAATATTCTTTAACCTCTTACCAACCACGCTATAGCCGTATGACGGCTACAGCGCGGTCGCACTTTTCTGGGAGGGTCCTGCCATGATCATGCTTCCCACACGCCCCCTCTGCAGAACGCACCAGCAGAGATCTGTGACTGTGGTGTCCTTCGGACACTGCTGATCACAGATCGGGGTAAAGAGCCAATCACAGCGGCTCTTTACCATGCGATACCCTGCATCCAATCACAGCTGATCACAGTGTAAACAGGATTTGCCGGTTATTGGCAGTACTCTCCTCAGGTTGACAGCGCATGAGAAGAGGATAACCGGTAAGCGTTAATCTATACAAAAAATTACTTATTTACTAAATTTTATAACAGAAACTAAGAAAGACATTCTCCCCCCCCCCCCTCAAAATTTTAGGCCTTTTTTTCCGTTTGTTTAGCAAAAAATAAAAAACCCAGTGGTGATTAAATACCACCAAAAGAAAAGCTCTGTCTTAAATGATAAAAGTTTAGTTTGGGTACAGTGTTGCATGACCGCGCAATAGTCATTCAAAATGTGACAGCGCTGAAAGCTGAAAATTGGCCTGAAAAGTGTATGCAAAGTTTTTTTTCACATTTTCTCCCGTAACTCAATCAGGCACTCCAATATGCCCCACTGAGAAGGATGGTAATGGCTGAGCGGTCTTATTTTACTACCACAAATCAGAAGGTCTACCCAACGAATCCATTATGCGTGTCTAAGCATATAGGGGCTTGCAATAATCAGCTATCAATACACAACTATTGGCAGATGTTAAGCTTGCCATACAGATGCAGCAGCACAACTCATATACATTGAATAACCTGTGTGTTTCCCTCAGTTAGCTATGGGAGAAAAATGGAAGCCTCACCGTGTCTGAGTTTCCTTCCAGCAGTATATTGATGGCTCTGTTCACATCCCCGTTGCAATCGTGGAGCGCCACAAGACACTCATCTTGGTTCTTTCCTGTCACTTCCATTAGCTGAAAACAGACAAAAAATCAGTTGGATGGACATTATAACTGTAACCAAGTGCAATGGAGGAGATCATCTACCACTCAGGCCTTACATGACCCCTGGTGAAACGAGAAAAAGACCAAACTGAACGCTGATTCTTTACTTCAGAAAAGATCACGTCTAAAATGCTTAGGCTTTTGATCTTGTGCGGAGCCCTGGATTGGCACTTTTCCCCAGTAAGCATTTTGGGCCTCCTATTACATTCCATTTAATCCAGCAATACTGTTAAGGTGGTATTAATATCAATTGAAAACCCCCTTACAGGCATGGTTTTTATAACAGAAGAGACCCTTAGTGGTCTCTTCTGTCATAAATGCCTGGCCTGTCAGCAGTAACGCAATCTGAGCTGCACGTGCACACCACTGACCATATTTACAGCACCTGCTCTGTGTCGTGATGAAGTGACTACCATGTGCATAAGTGGAAGTGACATCACTGCGGCCCATTCATTCACATGACCAGAGAGCAAACCTGTAAGGAAGACCAGGTGATGATGGAAGCACCTGGGACAAGCTGGAGCGGTGACAGTGCTTGACGGCTAGTTTGACAGGCAGGTCTGCCATAGTGTGCTATCATGTGGAGCATACTAGAACATTATGGGATAAATCTCCTGGGGGAATAATAATTGTGTATATATATATATATATATATATATATATATATATATACACACACACACACACACACACACACACACACACACACACACAAAGTGGTAGTAAACCGCTGGACGTTTTTTTATTTTGTACCCTGCCAAGTAATGTCATAATGTTCTAATATGCATCACATACCACATTATGTTAAACTTACCTTAAAATGAAGCCTTTCCGGTGCTGAGATGTCAGCTGCAGGCGCATCCATCTTTACCCGTCTCCATTCTGGGTTTGCGGACTCCGGCTGTGTGGCTGACAGGAGCCGCAGTTCACAGCACATGGTTCTGAAGGAATGGCCTGAGTGGCCGCTCCTTCAGAGCGCATGCGTCGATGACGTCATCGGCTGGATGTACAGTAAATATTTCCTAAACGGCGCACGTTTAGGAGATATTTACACTACCTATAGGTAAGCCTTATTATAGGCTTACCTATAGGTAAAAGTCAGAGATGAGAGTTTACTCCCACTTTAAAGTACACCTAACCCCTCTGAAGCCAGCACAAGCCTTCGGCCGAGTCTAGAGGCGTTTTAAGCCTTTCAAAGCCTCCCATTCAAGTCTATGGTAATGCTCTGTAAACACACTAGCAGGCGTTCGCGGTGCGGTTGTGGCACATTGAAATTAGTTTTAAAAAAAATCATGCAGAAGGAATATAATAGAAGAGAAAGAGGTTCACAATTATTGTTCCTCTGGCCCATGCAATATGGTTCAGCCTAAACTGGAGCTGCTCGTTGTAAAGACAAAATCTATGTGCAAAATTAAATAAATGATTTAAACCACGCTCCCAAAAATAAATCAAAAAGTGCATGCGTGCATATCAATACTGGCCACTAGGGGGCAGGATAAACCCAATGTGCAAAAATATCAAGGAATCAACAAATCAATATAAATACTGTACATATACATCAAATATAAAGGGCAATAATAATCCAATAATGCCGTTCAAATAGCAATTAGGTGCATTGTTATACAGTTCATAGGTGGTGCATGATACAGTTCAATGAATAGAGCATAAATCCATAAATGGATATCCGTGCAGATACGGCCAATTCCAAAAGCATCAGGATGACTGTGAATACCTCCACCAGTGAAACGGTCTAACACTCTACTCACCAGAGCCCCATGATCTCTATTACAGAGAACAAAAGCGCATGGGATCGAATGGCTATCCAGCAGGCCTCAAAGGACGGGAACCACGCCGCTTAAAAATAAACTCCAGCCAGCTGTGGAACCTAAGGGGCCAATAATCCTCTGCACTGTGTAAAAAAGGCTGTTTGATCCTTTCCTCCCTGATCCTCCCCTCCCTCCACTATCCCCTGATAATTTCCTGATAACACAGAGAGTCTATGGAGTCAGGTTGCACATGCTCAGTGTGGTGTTTATTTCTAGGAGGAATATGTCCCACAATGCCCGGTAATGATAGAGGGGAGCATAGTGTCCTGCAGTCACTTCCTTTTATGCACTTCCTGTTTGCACTGCTTGAAGATGGCTGACATCAATGCGTCTCTGTTGATCCAGGAGGTAGGAAATTGGCCAGAATTATACGATCCCAGCACCCCACCCTACTGTGATGCATGCAGAAAGCGTGAAGCATGGATTGAAATATGTGAACTGGTCTGTGCAAACAGTTGGGAATCATTTTCTCCAAAGGAGAGGAAGAATGAATCCTACATTAACCAAGAAGCTATATCTCAAAATGTTTATTTCCTGTAATGTCACTTCACTTTTAAAAATAGACGGTTTGTGAGGCAGTTTTAACCTGCCCTATCGCGCATCAAAATGTGTCAAAACCGCGCATAGGGCATTTAGGGAGCATTTTTAACTCGTCAATAACACTTGTAAAATGCCAGCCATAGCCCATACTAAAGCTAATTGATACCAGCCAACGCCCATACTAAAGCGCATTAACACTATAGGAACGTTTGTGAAGAGTTAGAAAGTGTGAACAAGCCCTTAGGTCGGCCATACACAGTTTGAGATTCCATCCATTAATGGGCAGGCTAAAAGTGCTAATTTGATTGACGAGTTTGGGTACAACCAGCCTGCTGGATTTGCTTTGGATTATCGCAAGTGGCTGCTATAGCCGCTAGCGTTAATCACTGTCTTCTCCCGGGGGGGTGGCTTCCCCTGCCGGGAGCAGACAAATGCTCGACAGGAGGGATTCCCCAGTTAGCACTGTATGTGCTGATTGGGGGGGACGGGGGGCAATTGTGCAAATTTCTTTCCTGCAACCAATTCGCCTACCTTAAGCCCCGTACACATGGGAAGAATGTTGAGAGACATTTGCTGGTACGAAATGTACCGGCCAACATTCTGCCCATGTGTATGATGGTCTGTCCGACAGCAGCCTGATGTTCGGCCGTCTTCTGTTGGACGAGCATGCTGGAAAACCAACAGCAGACTGACTCCCGATCAATGCTCTCAACCAATGGCAGAAAACGCTGATCGGAGTGTGCTGGTGGGGGGGCACCCCCTGTCAGAACACAACAGCTCAGCGGGGGAGATCGCAGTATTAACCTCATATGGTTAGTACAGCGGCACCTGACCAATGCAGTCAGTCTTTTTCGTGCAACCCACGGGGTCGCATGAAACAATAAAACAAACAAAAAAAGAAAAAACTGTAGTGTGTACCAGGCTTTACACTCAACTCACCTGCTTCACTTTATCTTCAAAATCTGCATCATTTTTATCGTAGATCATCTGTGCGAGGCGGATCTGCTCAGCTGTTGCCTATAAAGAAAAAAAAAAAACCAAAAATAAAGACGGCAAACTCTACAGGAAAAATGTACACCATTTTTAAGCTTCGGAATAACCAAAAACAGTAATAGGTTCACACAGTTTTAAAATGGTTAAAACCACCTAAAAACATAATAAAACTATTACTACAGGAAAGTAAAAAAAGGATGTTGGACACCGCAGACAGCCATCAGAAAATGCTAGTTCACTGGCTGTATACCTCAGTTTCAGGGTCTTGGCAATCTTCTTATAGCCTAGGCCATCTTTATGTAGAGCAACAATTCTTTTTTTCAGATCCTCAGAGAGTTCTTTGCATTGAGGTGCCATGCTGAACTTCCAGTGACCAGTATGACAGAGTGAGAGTGATAACACCAAATTTAACACACCTGCTTCCCATTCACACCTGAGACCTTGTAACACTAACGAGTCACATGACACTGGGGAAGGAATATGGCTAATTGGGCCCAATTTGGACATTTTCACTTAGGGGTGTACTCACGTTTGTTGCCAGCGGTTTAGACATTAATGGCTGTGTGTTGAGTTATTTTGAGGGGACAGCAAATTTACACTGTTATACAAGCTGTGCACTCACTACTTTACATTGTAGCAAAGTGTCATTTCTTCAGTATTGTCACATGGAAATAATGTGAGGGGTCTACTCACTTTTGTGAGATACTGTATATACGTGATTCTGCACTTCCGCCTGCAGGGGGCGTGCAAGCATCACTTCTGCCGTGATTATTTACACCAGAAGGCGATCTGCGGTTGCCGGGCACTGGATGTCCACCGGCACCCGCCGATTGTTGGCAATACACACAGAACTCAAATCTATGTAAACAAGGCAAATCTCAGTTCTGACAAGGGGGAAGGAATGGATTTTGTGTTCCTGCAGGGAATAAAATCCATTTCTTGCCTTAGTAAAAGCATCTCACTGTACACAAAAACACTGGCTAGGCACACAGTTAACCCTTTGATCGCCCTAGATGTTTAACCCCTTCCCAGCCAGTGTCATTAGTACAGTGACAGTGTATATTTTTAGCACTGATCACTGTATTGGTGGCACTGGTTCCTGCAGTGTTAGTGTCTGAATGTTTGTTGAAATAAATAAATAAAAAAAGGGAGGGACCGTGTAAAAAAAAAAAAAAATAAATAAATAATTAGTATTTTTTTTTTTTTAAGAGCCCTATCCCTCCGTGCTCATGTGCCAAAATAAATGCATACGCAAGTCACATCCGCAAATGTAAACAGTGTTCAAACCGCATGCGAGCTATCAGCACAATCGTTACAGAGAAAGCTATAATTCTCGTACAAGACCTCCTCTGTAACTCTAAACAGGTAACCATTAAACATTTTTAAAACATCGCCTATGGAGATTTTTAAGTACCATAGTTCGTCGACATTCCATAAGTGGGCGCAATTTCAAAGCGTGACATGTTTGGTATCCATTTACTTGCCATAACATCATCTTTCACATTATACTAAATGAAGTGGGATAACTTTACGGTATCGTTTTCTCTTCTTCTTCAATACACACGAGCTTAGGGCCTCATGCACAATGAGGCTGATAAACGGACGTTTAGAGGCATTTGGGTGTTTTTTTTCAGCTACCCCTGAACTCTCCTCTGTTATCTTATCGGTAGATTTATACAAGGTCGTTTCCAGACAGTTGAGTTGAGGCTTTTTTCTGAACGCAAAAAAATGGGTTCAGACGCCGAGTTTACCTGCGTTTCAGAAGTCGAACACGGCTAAACGCGCTAACTCGCGTCTAGGAGCGTTTCGTTTACAGACTTTTCCATTTTTTTTTTAAATTAAGGATTTCTTTTTTAAAAAAACGCTCCTAGATGCGAACACGGCTAAACGCAGCATGCAAAACAGGCGTTTTAGATGCGGTTTCTAGCTGTCAAAAAAAAATCATTCAGAAGTGGTTGAAAATGCGTCCCGTGTGCATGAAGCCTTAGGGCTCATGCACACAGGATGTTTTTTACAGCTGCTGTTAGGGGCATTTGAAGTTTTTTTTTTTTTTTTTTTTTTTAACTACCTTTAAAAGCCCCTCCTTGTTAGCCTACGTGTCCATGCACACAAACTGTCAGAGGCATTTGGAGGCATAAGAGTTTAGGGGCAGTAGAAAAAAAAAAAAGGACTGTGCTTCCAGGAGCAGCCAAGACAGCAAAGACAGTAAAAACTAAAACTGGCAAAAACGCGTCAAGCCGTGTTTGACGTTTTTAACACTATAGGGAGTGGTTTTAATGATAAAACACTAACGCGGGAAAGCACGCAAAAAAGCGACTAACCGCTAATGTAAAAACGCAGCTAAACGCGGAAAAAAAAAAAAAAAAAAACAGGCGTTTTTAAAGCGTCCTGTGTGCATGAGCCCTTAGCACAGGGGTGGCGAACAAGTTAGACACAAAGAGCCAAAATTTTAAACTGTGAGAGTCAGAGAGCCTCACCACGCAGTGACCTGCCAAAACAGACAAACACTAACACAGAAGCGGCGCGGCGCTCGAGGCGATCTCAAGGCGGCTTGCGAGGAGACTTCTATCATAGAAGTCAATGCAAGCTGTCTGAGATCGCCCTGAGAGAAACATGAAACTTGGCAAAGAGCCACAGTATATACAAAATATAATAAGGGCCGGTTCACACTGCAGCGGGGCGGAGCGGCGCGACTTCGCGCCCCGTTCACATCTAGGCGAATTGTCAGGCGACTTGAGTCGCCTGACAATTCGCCTCAATGCTGTGCAAATGGAACCGTTCTAATAGGAATGAATCGCTTCGCTCCGCATTAGAAAAATGGTCCCTGCACTATTTTTAGGGCGATCTCAGGCGGCTTGCATTGACTTCTATGATAGAAGTCTCCTAGCAAGCCGCTTTGAGATCGCCTGGAGCGCCGCTCCGCCTCGCTACAGTGTTAACCGGCCCTAAGAGGCAAAGAGCCGCATTCATTATGGCCGGGAGCCGCATGCGGCTCGAGAGCCGCGTGTTCGCCACCCCTGCCTTAGCAGGATATGATCCCCTGGTTGACAATCACCTCATTTACAATGCAATGAAAATCAATCCGCTGCCAAGACGACAACTGTCACACAATTTACTGTCAGTGGAAACAACCTGAAATCGGAGGCTGGTGGGAGAGACCACAGAAGGGTTTTCACCTTTTAACACCACCACGTGTGCATTTATCCTTAAAAGAAAGCAAGACTGGCATCCCGGATCCAGCTGGGAAGACCTACCTGTACCTGTTTCTGTGGTTGTGTCTGTGGAGTTGAAATCTGTGTTTTTTCCCGAGTGCCCCGGGTACGTTCATTTCCCACCGAAGTCATCATATACAGTATATACAAAACAATGTACAAAATAGAAAATCTGCAAAGAGAAAAAAAAAGATTCTTAGCACATTCATGGATTTCAAGACAGGAAGCCAACTAATAAAATAATCTTCAATAAAGTATTAAAATACATTCCATAAAATTACATTTAAAAAAAAAAAAAAGTCAGGGTTCAATACAAATGCATGCTGTGCTTTATATCCAAAAAAACAAAGCAAAGCAGCACCTGTATGACTGGAGGTTCCCCATCGGTAATTCTAAAGAAAAGTATATAAAGTAATGGCATTAAGAGGTTTCAGGACAGGCAGCTTACACATAAGAGAATCCTCAATAAAGTACACAAATACATTTATAATAGTGCATGAAACAAACAAAAAAAAAGCCCGTGTCCATTATAAAGGTATAGTGTGCTTCATAGCCTGAAAATAAAATAGTGTCTGTATGCATGAAAGTCTCCTCCTGTTAAAACTGGTAAAGCGTATATATATGTAAACCATCTAAAGTCTACCATGCACGGGTTGAATTCTGCCCAATTCGGCCACACTCTGAGCTATGACTGGCCATGTTGGTACTACCTGGCTCACCAAACTTTAACTGAAAAAAAAACAAAACAAGTTGGGTGAAAGATCAGCCAGACAGTAGAGCTGCACGATTCTGGCCAAAATGAGGATGACGATTTTTTTGCTTCGAATAAAGACCCCGATTCTCGCGGTGTAACATCATCTTTCACATTATACCAAAAAATTGGGAACACTTTCCTGTTTCACTTTTTTAAAGATTCATTTTAGTGTAATTTTCCCATAAAATTGCACTTTAAAGACCGCTGCGAAAGTACCGTGTGACATAAAATATTGCAACAACCTCCATTTTATTCTCTAGGGCCTGTGCTAAATATATATATATATATATCATTCAAATAGCACCATAAAATCAAAAAGCAGAAATCCTCCTGAGTATATGGTCCCAGCAGCGCTTTAGACAGACATATGAGTGAACACAGTCCTTCATATAAATGTGCAGTGCTCCCAATGTAATCATCAACTGTCCATTCAGTGATTAAATGATTAAATGCGGAAGATTTGGATCTTGTTAAACCTTCACCACACCACGTGCACAACTGGGAGGTAAGGACCCCCCAATGTGGAAAGACTCACCGGAGGTGAATGAATTCAGCGCCTTGAATAGATAATCTGCAATCTCATCCGATTCAGAGAAATCTTTCAGTGTATGGGAACCAACCGATGATAGTTCATGCAAGATTACCTTGGAATTACTTGGCTCTTCCAGGAAATCACAGACAGGGTTGGCTTCATTTATCCATTCAGAGCTGATTTTTTTTTTTTTTTTTTTTTTTTTT
>BLSH010427305.1:222453-234828 GCA_018402905.1 Glandirana rugosa | reverse complement strand
CCGAGCCACTCTTCCCTAATGGGGAGAGGCCGAGCCACTCTTCCCTAATGGGGAGAGGCCGAGCCACTCTTGCCTAATGGGGAGACGCCGAGCCACTCTTGCCTAATGGGGAGACGCCGAGCCACTCTTGCCTAATGGGGAGACGCCGAGCCACTCTTGCCTAATGGGGAGACGCCGAGCCACTCTTGCCTAATGGGGAGAGGCCGAGCCACTCTTCCCTAATGAGGAGAGGCCGAGCCACTCTTCCCTAATGGGGAGAGGCCGAGCCACTCTTCCCTAATGGGGAGAGGCCGAGCCACTCTTCCCTAATGGGGAGAGGCCGAGCCACTCTTCCCTAATGGGGGAGGCTGAACTGCAGCAGCATGCGTTTCTTGGCAGGTGTCCACTCTGACGTGAACCTAGTCTTAAGGGGCTCAAAAGCGGTATTTTCCGTACGATTTTCTGATCGTGTGTACGCCCGATCAGAAAATCGTACAGAAAATACTGCTTTCGAAGCAATCGCAACGATAATTGGATCGTTAGTATACAGCTTTCGAGAGCCGATCATAACAATTCATCCGATATTTTCCATCTGGACATGAAGGGAAAATTTTCTCGCACTTTACCCGATTGTACAGTTTTCGTTTAACCAATACAGCTGTCGTTTGAAAATGAAATACAAATACACTACAACACATCACATCACTTCCGATTTTTTATTCTGCTGTACGAGAGTTTGTGACTGCGGATTCAACCTGAGATTAGAATGCAAAAAAAAAACGGACGATCGTTCGCCCAATAATCTCATTGTGTGTGCCGGGCATTAGACAGCTGGCCCCAAAACAAATGTCAGCATCGGAAGATTTCCCCTCTATTTGTGTTGTGGTTAAAGCCAAAAACTGTGGATTTTCCCTCACCTTTAATCTATGTAAAGATGGCCACAGGCAAAAATTGCGTAAATCTATTTCTAACCCCAATATATTTTGGCTTTGGGAATTCGTTAACAGTCAAGGTTAAATTACAACTTTGCCATAATAGTAACTGAAAAGCACTAGAACTCGATTCCAGATAGATTTACCACTACGAAAGCAATAAGTCAAGTGGCTCTGTAGGTGCACATGGCTTGTAGGGGGGCTGTTCTAAGGAAATATGTCTATGTAGCATTCTAACTCCAGTCTTGGCTACAACAGTTGAACAACAACTATCTGTTCAAGTAATTTAACAACTGTTCTCAGGACAAGCTTCAAATTTCAGGGACTACGGCTCCCCACACACAACCCCCAACCCCTGATACAAATATGTTAATCCCCAAAGCATCTCGGAGATCTGTCACCGTGTCCCCTGGGATACTTGAAGTCTGTGAACCACTGTGACCTACTTTCAGATAAGTAGAAAGCTCCCATTTCAACAACTGCCAGTGGAGCCGTAAAGGTGCAAAGTCTTCAGCGTTATAAACAAAAATTGAAATGAAATCCCCCCTCCAGAAGGTACACAGGCTCCTACCGATCATGGTGATCCTGGCCTCCTAACCTAGTTATTTAGGGAAAAAAACCACATGTACCATTTTTACCCCTATCCAGCAAACCTATTCAAGCTCAGTGACACTTGATTTGGATTATTGATCTGAAGTTAGCGCCTTTAAAAAGTCCAGGATGGTTTTGATGTTTTTTCCCCCTCACCAAGTTCCTCTTAAAAGAGACTGTACTTTGCCCTTAGGCCCCTTTCACACGATCGGACCACTTAGATCCGTCAGTCAGTTTTTCAGGTGGATCCGAGCGGGACATCCATAGATCTCTATGGTCAGTTGGATGTCAGCGGAGGAGATGTGTCCACTGACATCCGATCCGACATGATCTGCTCAAAATAGACGTATTGGTGATACGTTCACCTATCCGTCTAGCGCAGTGGTTCTCAACTCCACTAACAGGCCAGGTTTGCAGGATAACTGAAATACATCACAGGTGATGGAATTTGCAGCTCAGCAATTGTAGCATTCTAGTCTGCATTTCCCCAAGGTGATACTTAAAATCTGGCCTGTTGGTGGGTCCCGAGGACAGGAGTTGAGAACCACTGGTCTAGCAGATGGGATCGAATGAAAAACGGACAGGTGGATCCGGTTCCATCCGATCTCCCCATAGAGGAGAGCAGGGAGCTGACAGGTCCATCCATGCACAGAGTGCAGACGTAGCTGTCATCTGCCGGCTCAGCGGAGATCAGAGCCATCTCCGGCTGAGCTGGAGGACCCCTCTGAGCGGATCCACTCAGTGTGTAGCCGAGCTACCTTCACACATTTGCGTGGGTGATGAAGTGCATTTTTTAACACATTATATCCACAATCATTCATCGATATGGAAGATGTTTTTGATGGAGACAGCAACAAAGATGCATCAAGCGGCAATGCAAGAAAGAGGAGTGAATGCCCCCTTAGAAGAGGAATCCTAAAGCAACCTTCTCCTCCACCAGACTATCCAATAAATTCCCAGCAATCATTGCATTTACAGAACATGTTCTGTCCTGCTTGCTGAGCAAGTAAAAATTTACAAGGCGAGCTACTTGGAAAGTACGTATAGAATGCCGAAAGTTGCTGCTGCAAAGGAAATTGGCCACAAACTGGTTTTACAATGTTGAAAGCTTTTCTAAAAGACCAGCATCATTAGAGAGAACAGGAAAATTTCCAGCCAAGGCAGAAGGACTTTTAGCTTGAAGGCTCGTTCATATCATGTGAGCTTATTACATGTGGCATGACTTTGCAATCACACCAAAAAAGAGCAGAAACCACTTCCAAAATCACACCATTCTGAGTCACATTAGATTAGGCACCATTGAGAAAAATAATAAGATTCCCTTTGTCGTGCAATTCTGTGCGACTCAAGTCACACTAGTGTGACGCAGGCCTTAACCTTGCATTGATATCAGTTCAGAGCCGGCAATTGAAACAGCACCCACCTAATACAGAGCCATCTCCAGAAAGTATGCAATGGCGTGTGGCATGGTGGGAATCTCTGTTTTTGCACACAGGGCTACATTCTATTAGCCGAGGGCAATACACCGAAAAATGTATTAATCATATAGAATTCCAACAAAATCATATACAACTTGTCTCACCTTGTGCGTCCTCAAAGAATATTATCCACTTACCAACCGGGCCACTTTTTTACATTTGTTGGTTACAAACTAAAAACATTTTTTTTGCTAGAAAATTACTTAGAACCCCCAAACATTATATATATTTTTTTCAAACACCCTAGAGAATAAAATGGCGATTGCTGCAATACTTTTTGTCACACGGTATTTGCGCAGCAGTCTTTCAAGCGCAATTTTTTTGGAAAAATTTTACTTTGAGTTAAAAAATAAGACAACAATAAAGTTAGCCCAATTTTTTTGTATATTGTGAAAGAGGATGTTACGCCGAGTAAATAGATACCATACATGGCACGGTTGAAAATTGCGCGCACTCGTGGAATGGCGACAAAGTCCGGTATTTAAAAAGTTCCATAGGCGGCTCTTTAAAAATTTTTATCAGTTACCAGGTTAGAGGTGCAGAGGAGGTCTTTTGCTAGAATTATTGCTCACACTCTGGCGATCGCGGCGATACCTCACATGTGTCGTTTGAACACCGTTTTCATCTGTGGGCGCGAATTACATATGCGTTTTCTTTGCTGCGTGAGCTCGCGGGGACGGTGGCATTTAAAATTTTTTTTTTTAATTTTATTTATTTTTAGCACTGTTCCTTTAAAAAAAAAAATCTGATCACTTTTATTGCTATCATAAGGAATGTAAACATCCATTGTGATAGTAATATATGGTGACAGGTACTCTAAAAGACCCCCCTCATCCCTCCTTTGCACTTCACATTATTCAGATTGCCAAAAACGGCGATTCAGAATACTGTCATTTTTTTAAAATTCGCGCCGTTAACCGCCGAGTAAACCGGAAGTGACGTCGCTTCCGGAATTTGCCGAAGGAGACCCGATCGGAGCCAATTACGGCTTCTATCAGGTCTCCTTGCAGTGGGAGGTGGGACGGTAGGACGGAGAAGAGCGACAGAAGGCGGGGGATGTCCCCTCCCGCCCCCTGGGATAAGGACCGAGCAGCTCCTAAACTGGATCGGCCGTTACCCCTGGATAGCCGACCGCCAGCTCTAAAAAATTATACCAGGATATAGCCTGCAGGTGCAGGCTATGTCCCGGTAGAGCCGCTCAAACCCGACCGCCGCCTATTTACGGCGCTGGTCGGGAAGTGGTTATACAGGATTTATATAGCGCCAACAGTTTACGCAGTGCTTTACAACTTAAGGGTAGACAGTACAAATACAATACACTTAAATACAGTAGGAATTAGAGGGCCCTGCTCGTTACAGCTTACAATCTAAGTAGTATGGCCAAGACCATTTTGGCTATACCTCCCCTGTAGGTCACAGGAGTGCAGTTGGTTCTGCACTCCTCTGACCCGTTTTCAGCTGACAGCGGGATAAAGTCCACTGTCTGCCCATGTCACTCTGCCGCTCCCGGCTCTGGAAAGACCCCAGGATCCACCCAGATGCCTGAACTGAACCAGCACCTGGCTCAGCTGACTAAGCCAGCCCCTTAGCACCCCCCCTCACAGCCCAGTGAGCACTGGAGGGGAGAACAGAGAGCTGGTGTCTGACACTCATAGCCCCGTAGGGGAGAACTGAGCGACCAACAGTGTTTGATCGCTCACTCCCACTGCAGACCGGAGGGGGGGGGGGGGTTGGGGTGTTATTTGTCATCATTATCATTCTTTTTAGCAATGTGCTTGAGATGCTTATAGACAGCAAAGAAAAGGTTTGGAAGACCTAAAAAGCCTCATCTGCAGAAAAATCAAAACATACAGGGAGAGAAAAAAAAAGTATTTGATCCCCTGCTGATTTTGTATGTTCTCCCACTGACAAAAGAATGATCAGTCTATAATTTTAATGGTCGATTTATTTTAACAGTGAGAGACAGAAGAACAGAAAAATATCGAGAAAAATTGCATTCCAAAAAAGTTATAAATTCATTTACATTTTAATGAGTGAAATAAGTATTTGAACCCTTCGCAAAACACGACTTAGTAGTTGGTGGCAAAACCCTTGTTGGCAATCAGACGTTTCTTGTAGTTTGCCACCAGGTTTACATACACATCTCAGGAGGGATTTTCTCCCACTCCTCCTTTGCAGATCTTCTCCAAGTCATTTGAGGCTGACGTTTGGTAACTTGAACCTTCAGCTCCCTCCACATATATTCTATGTGATTAAGGTCTGGAGATTGGCTAGGCCACTCCAGGACCTTAATGAGCTTCTTCTTGAGCCACTCCTTTGTTGCCTTGGCTGTGTGTTTTGGGTTATTGTCATGCTGGAATACCAATCCACAACCCATTTTCAATGCCCTGGCTAAGGGAAGGAGGTTCTAATCAAAGATTTAACGGTACATGGCCCCGTCTAGGGCCAAAAACAACTAATCGATTAATCGACAACTAATCGATTATGAAAATGGCTGTCAATTATTTTCATAACAGATTAATCGGCCAGCCGATTAGTTGGCCTGCATACAGAAAGCATGATTTGTTTACATGGCATTAGACACAGTGCAGCACACATACACCTCAGTACACTGTCCATACATGTCAGTAAGTGCCTGAGAGCTTGTGAATATGTGAGGAGCAATGCCTCATGGGACATGTAGTCCTGGGCAGGAAGTGAGTGGTTCTAAAGTCAGACGTTTTTGCACCTTGCTGAAGGGGCAATCTATACTATACTTTGCAGCTTGCTATTGGGGCACTCTGAAGGCAGGAGAAGCCAGAAGCGGCAGTGGGGGAACAAAGAAGAGGAGGATCAGGGCTGCTCTGTGCAAAACCATTACACAGAGCAGATATGTATAACATGTTTGTGTAAAAAAAAAAAAACAAAAAAAAAAAAAACACTTTAACCACTTGCCGACCGCCGATCGGCATCTGACGGCGGCAAAGTGGCTCGTTCCCGCAAATCGCCGTCATACGACGGCGGCTGCGGGAACGAGTTTAGTGAGCGCGCCCGCGCGCTCACTGTGTTCGGGGAGGGCTAGGGAGCGGGTGCGGCGGCTTCGATTGCCGCCGGCTACCCGCGATGTCCCCCCCAGAGCGAAGGAGCAGAGGTCCGTGTATGTAAACACGGACCTCCGCTCTGTGTGAGGGGGAAGGGCTGTGATCACAGCCTTCCTGTACGTGAAGGCTGTGACCACTTCCCTTCCCCTGTTAGGGCAGTCCCCATACAGTTAGAACACGCCCAGGGAACACAGTTAACCCTTAGAGTGCCCCCTGCAGGTTAACCCCTTCACTGCCAATGGCATTTACACAGTAATCAGTGCATTTTTATAGCACTGATCGCTGTATAAATGCCAATGGTCCCAAAAAAGTGTCAAAATGTACCGACATGTCCGCTGAAATATCGCAGTACCGCAAAAAATCGCAGATCGCCGCCATTACTAGTAAAAAAAAAATAAATAAATAAAAACTCCAAAAATGAATTCTCATCATCCGTAAACGCGACCACTTTTGCGCAAACCAATCAATAAACGCCGATTGCGATTTTTTTTATCGCAAATATGAGGAAGAATATAAATCGGCCAAAAAAGGTGAAAAAAATGTTTTTTTATATTTTTTTTTGGATTTGTATTTTAGGAAAAAGTAAGAAATTTGGTTTTTTTTGCAAAATTGTTGCTCTTCTTTTGTTTATAGCGGCGATCAGAAATGACGCAGAGGTGATCAAATACCACCAAAAGAAAGCTCTATTTGTGGGAAAAAAAGGACGCAAATTTCGTTTGGGTACAACGTCGCACGACCACGCAATTGTCAGTTAAAGCGACGCAGCGCCGAATCGCAAAAAGGGCTCCTGGTTAAAAAAAAGATGGAAGATCAGCATGTGAACCCAGAGAAGTGGGAGGCTGGTTGACTGGAGGTAATAGAACGCATTACAGGCCCCCATCCATCATCCCTTTGATGCAGTGAAGTTGTCCATGTTTGATGGTGGGGATGAGGTTCTTGGGGTCATAGGCAGCATTTCTCCTCCTCCAAGCATGGCGAGTTGAGTTGATGCCAAGAGCTTGATTTTGGTCTCATCTGACCACAATACTTTCACCCAGTTCTCCTTGGAATCATTCAGATGTTCATTAGCAAATTTCAGATGGGCTGTACTGTGCTTTCTTGAGCATGAGGACCTGCATGATTTCAGTCCTTCACGGTGCAGTGTGTTACCAATTGTTTTCTTGGTGACTATGGTCCCTGATACCTTGATTGACAAGATTCTCCTGTGTAGTTCTGGGCTGATTGCTCACCGTTCTCATGATCACTAAAAACCCATGAGGCGAGACCTTGCATGGAGCCCCAGACCAAGGGAGATTGACAGTTATTTTGTGTTTCTTCCATTTGAGAGTAAATCGCACCAACTGTTGTCACCCTCTCACCAAGCTCCTTTAGCGATGGTCTTTTAGCCCATTCTAACCTTATGTAGGTCTACAATCTTGTCCCTGACATCCTTGGATAGCTCTTTGGTCTTGGCCATGGTGGAGAGATTGGAATCTGATTGATTGCTTCTGTGGACAGGTATCTCTTATACAGGTAACAAGCTGAGGTTAGGAGCACTCCCTTTAAGAGAGTGCTCCTAATCTCAGCTCTTTACCTGTATAGAAGACACCTGGGAGCCAGAAATCTTGCTGACTAATAGGGGATCAAATACTTATTTCACTTATTAAATTGCAAATCAAATTAATAACTTTCTTAAAATGCATTTTTTCTGGATATTTTTGTTATTCGGTCTCTCAATGTTAAAATAAACATACCAATACAATTATAGAAATTTCTGTCAGTGGGCAAATGTACAAAATCAGCAGGGGATCAAATATTTTTATCCCCTCACTGTATGCATACCATCACAAGCGTACTCTACAATCAAAGCAGTATAAACAAATATAAAGATTTTGCCCCCCTGCCATCAACTACTCTGTTGTAGAGAAACAGGTCATTAGCAGGCCACAGCTGACAACTCAAGTGAAGGTGAGACATTCCATACATTCCACAAGCAGTACCACAGTTATATGAAGCATTTAATTCCCTTTCATAATCCTCCATTTATCAATGTTGGCACCGACAAATAGGTGGTTCTAACAAGGTTTCATGCAATCCATGTATGCATTGTATTGAAGGCACCAAGTGTTTCCCTATGTTTCCTGGAGGTACGGGACTCCCTGAATGTTGCTTGCAATCAGGGGAGGGCTGGCAGCCTTAGGCCTGGGGGGCAAGTCCAGTCAAGTGGCCCATTGAACCACTGAATCAGCTCACCATCCATGCCCACCTGGTTTTAGAACAGATATTGATGTTATGAAGCAAGACAAATATGATACAATGTGATTACACAGAGCGGGGATATCCCACTTACCTGGCGCGGCCGCTGTCATATGAAGTCCCGCCTCCTGGACCTGCTCCTATGATAGACATCACCAGTGTGCTGTCTATTATAGAAGCTGGTCCAGGAGGTAGGACTTTGTAAGCAGGAGATCCCAGCTCTGTGTAATTACCCACCCCCGAGGCAGCCCAATGGGCCCAGCGGGGTCCATGGTAGGGCCAGCTCTGGGTGCCCTCCCTTTGCCTGCAGTTAGTTGGTGGCTGCGCCCCTGGCCCCTTCTGTGAGCACGCAGCAGCCGTCAGCCATTTTGAATGTAAGTTAGGGTGGCCTGGAGGGCAATTGCCACCCTGCCCCCCGGCCCAGCCCTCCCCTGTTTGCAATAGAATGCATTAAAACACAGTACACGCCTCACAAGCACATATAATAAAAAGTGTATGTAAAGCCAAAGCTATAGTGATGGAGTATGGTATTAACCACTTTTTTTTTTTTTTGCTAGTACCCCTAAAACAAATTTTCTGACAGTAATTTTTTTATGTTGCATATTTGATCAATCGTTTATCAAATGATCATTTTCATGAAAAAAACTGCACTGAAAAGGCTAAGGTCCTCATTTGGGGAAAAAAAATAAAAATAAATGCACTCAGTCTTCCTATATGTTCTTAGACATTCACCAATCTGGATACCCAAAAGTTTTTCTTCAACAATTTGACTCCACTACAGCCTCCTTTCTATGGAGGACTAACCCCCCCAGGATTAACAAAGCCATTCTAAAAAGGGCCCTGGACGGAGGGATATTTGGCCTGCCCAGACTTACAGAAGTATTTTTATGCTGCCCTAATAACTCATGCTCATAATTGGGTGACCCCCAATGAGTCCAATGCCTCAGTGGTCCTTGAGGCAGCATATCTGGGCTCCTATGAGGTTTTGCGAAATGTGTTATATAGAGGCGTCAAGGCTTCTTTCCCCCTTACTTCCTCAATGAAGGCAGTCATAAAAGCATGGCAATTACTAGTAGTAAAACATCAGGAGCATCCCCACACATGGTCTCCTGACACACCGCTGTGGATCAACCCATGTCCACCTGAGTTCCTTTCTTTCCCGGAGCCGGGAAATTGGGCCGCCAGGGTTGTAAAATGCCTTGAACACATTTGCCCATATGGCACCCTACTATACTTTGACTCCCTCAAGGAGAAATTTGGGTTCACCAACAGACATTTCTTCAGATATTTGTATAAGCCATGTTTTTACTACCCAATTTGGTTCCCCTCCAGTCTTCCTTTTACGATCCAACCTCGAATCCTTGTTATGGGACAATTATTTGGTTAAACCCACATCCAATATCTACAAAGCCCTCCCGCCTTCAGTCCACTTAAGTCTAGAGGTGTTGTTCTCATGGCAGGCCGGCGTCCCAGAGTTGGATTCGGAGGACATCTGGGAGTATCCATTTCTACAACTGATCTCTGTTAGGGATCGATTGATTCAAACTGGTTCATCATGTTTATATAACCCCTCAAAGACTCACCAAGATATACTCAGGTACTCCCACAAACTGCTGGAAGAGTAGGGAAAGAGTTGTAGACTTTATTCATGTATGGTCTTGCCCCAAAGTACAAACCCTCTGGCTAGCAGTTACCAGTTGTATTGCCACTCTCACGACTATCAACATCCCATCAAACATACCGGTCTGTCTACTGGGCCTGGTGGCCTCCTTAGCCAACCGCCGAGCAAACAGAACCCCAATAGGACTCCTAATTATTCTATGCGAGGGAGGCCTTGCTTTTAAAATGGAAGCGACCCTAAGTACCCTCTGTGAACTCCTGGAAAACTTTGGTGAACTCTGCTGTGCCGCTATACAAAACCGCTCATCTGGCCAGAGGTTGCCCAGCTAAGTCCAACCAAATCTGGCATATTTGGCTGGAATTAGAGGATACCAACGCCTCACAATAATACCGTGTCCCTTAAGCTAACCTTAATCTCAGCCCTACGTTATTTGACTTGGATGTATGCCCACTCGCCTTGTGCGGATAATGTATGGTGTTCACTTCAGTGCACTTTCAGGTTCTAAATGAGTGAAGACCAATTGTACTCCTGCATTAATTCTTCAATTTCAGGACGTGAGCAGCTTTAGCCCTTTTGCTTTAGGTATTTAACTTTCGATAGTTGTGTTCTGTTAGAAGTTATCAAAACCAGGGTATGCCCAGAGGCTGTGTCTTTTTGCTTACTTTTTTGCAAAAACTACAATATAAAGAATTTTCAAAAAATAAATGCACGGATTTGTGCAGAAAAAAAAAAAAGTGTATTATTGTGCAAGGCATTGCACCTGGGTGGCTCACAGTTGTAATGTCATAATTGCATTCAATTTGTACTGTCCGCACTCATGTTGTAAAGCGCTGTTGCCACTATACAAATCCTGCATAATACTGCTGCAGACAAGCAGGGTGGATTTGATTTAATTCAAGTCGATTTAAATCATAATTTTTAAAGAGTAACCATCATCTCTGTCCCACAGCGGCTCCTCCTCTGACCCGCTGTTGACTAACCGACAGTTCACTTTAATGGGAGGGCTGGTGATGCGGCAGTGACAAAACAAGGTGAGGGACGTGGCGGCAGCAGGTGAGTGGATGCCCGCTAACCGGAGCTGCCATGATGGATCTGAAATGACAGGGGCTCTTTAAATGTAAGGGCTTATTCTTGCTGGTAGTTAGAATATTTAATATTTGCAAACAAAATGAAGGTTTCCTGTTTAGAAGAATAAGCTGTCAGGTTAAACAGCCATATCAGAACCGATTCAATCATACAGTTTGTAGTGTACATAGATTTGCACAATGGGATAAAGGAATATTCCTGAACTTTGTTTTATCTCACGGTTACTGTGACATTGTGTGAATGCATCAATGTTATCTTCGGCTTGGATTCATTGAATGAGTTTACCAAAAATGTAAATATTGCAGAATATCAACCTCATGCTACATAACTAAGCTCCATTTCATGCTAAATAAACTAAATGATTAATATATACTAAATAGAAACGATCTTTAGATAGATTTTTAATTCAAAAGCATTTTACCAAAAGACATTATTAAAAAAAAAAAAAAAAAAAAAAAAAAAAAAGGGATTTTATTATAACTTACCGTAAAATCCTTTTCTCCGAGTTCACTGACAGACGCAGCTCTTCTTGACTTTGTGGGTTTTATGTTCGTCTTACCAGGAGTTAACTAGGCAGGGAAAGAATTCAGCTGGCCCCTCCCCTGGGGGCCGTCCTCCTTTCCTACATTAAAACCCCCCCCTCACAGAGGAGCTCTCCAGTTTGTACACAAGCCGTACCAAACCAGAGCCCAGAGGGGTGGGTGCTGCGTCTGTCAGTGAACTCGGAGAAAAGGATTTTACGGTAAGTTATAATAAAATCCCTTTTTCTCCTACGTTCACTGACAGACGCAGCTCTTCTTGACTTTGTGGGGACGTCCCCAAGCTGTGTCAAAAAAAGAGGGGTGGGTAAACGCAAAAACAACTGTACCCAAGTGAACCTCTGAGGAGGCGCCAGTCGCGCCTACACTGCCGCCTGCAGAACTTTGCGGCCTAAAGCAGCATCTGAAGATGCAAACACATCAACTTTGTAAAACTTAGTGAAAGTGTGAACCGAGGCCCAAGTGGCCGCCTTGCACACCTGTGACACCGAAGCCTGGTGTCTGGGCGCGTTTCCAAATCGCCGGAGAAGCCGTTGTTAAAGAGTCACCTAATCTTTTTGGCACTGGGTACGCATAAGACAAGCCCCGTTCCAAGGGGGAAAAGGCCAGTGCCGAGTAAGATGGGCCCGCCAATCATGAAGGACCCGGAAGTCTGTGGTCCGAAGCCACAGTGTCCACACGTTCCGCCGGTGAACCCGGAGCCAAGTGTGAAAGTGATTCAAAATGTTTCAACTACACAAACGTAGAAGTCTACGACGAAATCCGGCGTTTCAAGACGTCCGCCGTCACATCCGCGCTGACCGCGGAGGAGTCTCCAAGTGAACCCATGTCAAC
>BLSH010427305.1:165199-197667 GCA_018402905.1 Glandirana rugosa | reverse complement strand
GTCCGGGGATCGAGATCGCGATTTTAATACGATTAATCGTGCAGCTTTAGAAGGTATTAGAGCAAACCAAACCACAACCTAGTAATCAAACTGACCTAAAATACGGACATTTCCCCAACATTCTCATTCCAATGTTCTATTCTGGAAAATAACCTGAAAACTAGGTCTCTGCCACAAAATTGTATAAGGCGTAAAGAAAGACATGCTATAGGGTGCAATAATAGTAGGTAGATCCACAAATAGGCGAGTAATCCCCCCCCTTCGTATGGCCGAAATATGAGCGGGTGTTTCATAAGCGACTGTGCGCAGAAGTTTAAATGGAAAAAAGTCCCCCTCTCCCCTCTTGCTGCTCGGCTCCAATTTCTTCTCTACAGGGAGCAGCTGTCTCCCCATCCAGCCTGACCTCAAAGTCCAGGCAACTACCCCCCCCCAGACATTGCCTTCACAACCCTACATAACAAGCGCGCCACTAAGCAAACCAAACGTGTAAGCTACAGCCAAGCTGCAACACTACAAACACTAAGAAAACACACCTAGATTATTCGGAACGGTCAAAGAAGAAAATAGGCAGTCTACACTTTGCTGTAATGATCGTTATACATTTTATTCCTTGACAAGCCTAAACAAGTTTGCCAAAATGCAACTTAGGCACATCTTTGGCGCCACTTTTCTCCTAGCCGGTAGGGTTGCCACCTCATCTCTTTAAAACCGAACACATATTAAAGCGGTTGTCTACTCAGTTTGTAAACATTTGCTCATATGCGGTGTCAATCTTAATGTAATGTGATTCACCTTGTCTCTCCCCGCTCGCCCGTGTCATCTCCATATAATCTTTATTTTTTTGTCCAGTGACGTCAGCCGCGCATGCTCCGTTGTACCGCATTTTCCGGCAGAAAAATGCTAGGTGCATGCCGGGGCTGCGTCATTTCCAATTGCTGACGTCAGCTACGGAAATCCCGCGATAGGAAACCCCTAAGCAGACTGAAACCAAGATGCGCCTGTATTGGCAGTCGTAGTGCGCATGCGCGGGATTACGGCAAAGCTACACAGTGAGGACGGAAGTACATTACTGTACACAACGCGGAAGCCCACAGCTAAAATGACGTGGCCGTTTCCAGAGCAGCACAGGGAGAGGAACATAAAGTAAGCAGCAAGTTATAAAACGGCTGATGTGGCGTTTTGAGTTGTATGAACGTGTTCTATTGGGGGATGTAATTTACTCATTGTATGTATGAGAGCAGACAACAGCTTTAATGTGGAGTTCTGACCCCCTCCCCCCAGCAAAAAAATGAAAAGTCAGCAGCTACACATACTGTACCTGCTGACTTTTAGTGTTAGGACACTTAGGCTCCATGCACACTGTATCTGATAAATGACCGTTTTTGGGCGTTTTTTTAACAGCCCAAAAATGCCACTTTATGTTATCCTATGTGTCTATGCACACATGGGCGTTGTCTTTTATCAGCAGTGGCGTTTTTGGGCTGCTATCTGAACGCCCTGAATTGGCGTTCAAAAGTCGTCCATTTGACCACAAAAAAAGCCGGATGCTGATAAACTAAATGGCTGTTTATCGGCGCCGGGCATTTTTTGCAGTCAATGGAAGCTAATGAAGAAAAATGAAACGCCCAAAAACGCTGACGCCGATAAACGCTGCTTACAAAATGCTGCAAAAGAACGTTTTGTAAGCAACGTCTCCTGCCCGACGCCGAGAAAGCCCAGATAGCGTCCAGTGTGCATGGAGCCTTAGGCCTCATGCCCACTGAGGCTGATAAACGGATGTTCAGGGGCATTTGGATGTTTTTTCCAGCTGCCCCTGAACTCATTTAATGTTATCTTAGGTGTACATTTACCCAGATTCGTTTAGAGCCATTTTTAGGCAGTTGCTTTTAGAGGCTGTTCTTTGAACGCCCAAAAATGGGTTCAGACGCCAAGTTTACCGGCGTTTCAGACGCCGAACCCTGCTAAACGCGCCTAAATGAGGAAACGCGCATCTAGGAATGTTTCGTTTACAGGCGTTTCCAGTTTTTTTTTTTTTTAAACTCTCCTAGACGCAAAACAGAAGTTTTAGATGCCAGCTTCTAGCTGTCAAAAGGGAGGTTGAAAAGTGTCCCGTGTGCATGGAGCCTTACAAGCCCTGGAATCCAGTGATGTCGGCACCACAGCCGATGTTTCCATCGGCTTTCGGGTTCTGCCCACCGCCATTCGTGGTAAGGGAAACCGGCAGTGAAGCGGAGCTTCCACTTTTGGGTGGAACTCTTTAATTAGACAGGTTCTGTGGCTGATTAAGGTGGTAATTAAACTCACTTGGTGCTTTATCTGCATTCAATTAATCTCAGAACCTGTGTAACTCACATGTGTTCGGTCTTAAATGGATAAAGGTGGCGACCCTACCCGCCAGCAGGAGAAAGGCATTTAGAAGAGTTGGGTAAAGAGTACAGGGGGCCTAGAGCTCTACTTGCAATCCCATTAGCCAAGCAAGCGACACTCCCAGAAATGGGAGTTCACAGGTCTTCAGGAAGGTTGCTTGAGATCTGTGATCAAACCTGTATTGGGTATCTAATAAAGTTGGATGTGATCTGACATCATCAATGTACAACTTCCTGAATTCTTATGGAATTGTTCAGTTAATGAACACAGGACGTCAGAGGCCGCATGCACACAGGACGTTTTCTAACTTCTGCTAGAAGCCTTCCTCCTGGCAGCAGCATTTTGGCAAAAAAAAAAAAATCATCTCATGCTTGTAAAAAAGTTTGAAACGCATTTAGCCGCGTCAAATGATTGGGTGTTAATTCATTTAATTTGCCAGAATAATTTATTTTGGCCACTGAAATGAATTCACTCAAGAACTAAAACGCGAATGTTGAGGTTTAAAGCTCGATTCACACTACTGCAACAGGTGTGCGACTTACACTGCAGCAACTTGAGTACTACTTTGATGCAACTTTGAAGTGAGGGAGGGCCTACACCGCAGGGAATGCCTGGGTAATCTTCCTGTAACGTTGGACCCAAATCACATCAATATAGATGAGGATCCGACTTGGAGGCGACTTCCATTGAATTCTATGGGCACAAGTTGGATAGAAGTCACCTTGAAGAAGTACAGGAACCTTTTCCTAAGGTTCTCATTGACAAACTTGGGATTGCAAATGTCGTGCGACTTGGGGTCTCACAAGTCAGGTCCCAAGTCAAGGCAGTGTGAACAGAGCCAACACAAGCAGCTGCCACACTGACCACATGGGGTCATTTGCTCAGCACTGGCACCATTCAGAGAATGCTTGTTTTTTTCTTTTTTTGTGAATATGAGGCATTCTCTGAGTGGATTGGTAGGGGAGGAACTGTGACATCACAATCTCTACCTCATTCGGAGAACACCTTGTGTTCACTTCATGAACAGCAGCGATGCCAAGCAAGCACCACAACAAACAGTAATAAGTGAGGCAGCCATTGGCGCAGAGCCTGAGCAGGACCCAGAAGATTGCAGCGATCACTGTAGTAACGCCAACTACTACAGGCATCTTCAGATTCCGAACATGTACAATTAATGTATTGTGCCAAGCTGGCAATTGTACAGTACTGTGTGCAATACAAGAATGTTCCTGGAGGAGTTCAGATTATATATTTGATAATTAGTTGATCCCCTGCAGATTTTGCAATGCCCACTTGCAAAGAAATAAAGGGTCTATAATGTTTTTATCATAGGTGTATTTTTAATGATAAACAGAATAGCAACCAAAGTTCCAGAAAAAACACATGATACAAATGGAGTTGCAGTAAAATAAAAAAAATAAAAAAAAAAAGCAAAATATGGCTTCATACTTGGTGGAGAATCCCTTGTTGGCAAGCACAGAGGTCAGACGTTTCTTTTAGTTGGTGACCAGAATTGCACACCTCAGGAGGGATTTTGGTCCCCTCTTCTTTACAGATCTTCTCTAAATCCTTAAGGTTTCTTGGCTGTCGCTTGGCAACTCGAAGTTTCAAATCCCTCCATAAATTTTCTATAGGATTAAGGACTGAAGATTGGCTAGGCCACTCCATGACCTTAATGTGCTTCTTTTTGAGCCACTCCTTTGTTGCCTTGGCAGTATGTTTTGGGTCATTGTCATGCTGGAAGACACATCCATGGCCCATCTTCAGTGTTCTGGTGGAGGGAAGAAGGTTCATCCAAGATTTTATAATATATGGCCCCGTCCATTGACCCTTCAATGCGGCAATGTCGGTCTGTACCTTTAGCAGAGAAACAGCCCCAAAGCACAATGTTTCCACCTTCGTGTTTCACTGTAGGGATGGTGTTCTTAGGGTCTTAATCAGTATTTTTCTTCCTCCAAACACGGCGAGTCGAGTTGATGCCAGAGAGCTCAATTTTGGTCTCATCTGACCACAGCATTTTGCCCCAATCCTCTGAATCATTTAGATGTTCAATGGCAAACTTCAGAAGAGCCCGTACATGTGCCTTCTTGAGGAGGGGGACCTTGAGGGTGCTGCAGGATTTCAATCCATGGTGGTGTATTGTGTTACCAATAGTTTGTTTGGAGACTGTGGTCCTAACTGCCTTGAGATCATTCACAAGGGTCTCCCGTGTAGTTCTGGGCTGATCCCTCACTTTTCTCATGATTATTACCCCATGAGGGGAAATTTTACATGGAGCTCCAGACCGAAGGCGATTGATGGTTATTTTGTATTTCTTTCATTTGTAAATAATCACTATAACAATTGTCTCCTTCTCACCAAGCTTCTTGCAGATGGTCTTCAAGACCATTCTAGCCTTGTGCAGGTCTACAATCTTGTCGCCGACATCCTTTGACAGCTCGTGATGTTTGGTGTGGTGATGTTTGATGGTGATGGTGATGTTTGAATGGAAGAAAGATATTCTGAGGATAGGGGTCTTTTATACACACACGAGTTGTCGTTAGGGGCAACTTCTTACATTGACAGGACTTATCTGTGTAGCACATGAGCACCTACTGTAGCCAGTCTGTGAGAGCCGGAATTATTGTTGGTTAGTAGGGGATCAAATACTTATTTTACTAACCAAACTGCAACTCCATTTATAACATTTGTATCATGTGTTTTTTCTGAATTTTTGGCTTATATTCCGACTCTATCAGCCCTAAAGATGAATTTGAGCTCATTTGGTGTGGGGCTCAATTTTAAAAACACATCAAAATATAAATATGATAGTTAAACGTTGAATGGCCTCTGAATGCCTTGTTGATGTGACAGCACTGGTCACATGACAACTGGCAAAGGGAGGGTCAGTCCGGAGAGCAAATGACTGGTTCTCATTAAATGACCGAACGCCCAATCTCTTTCAGTATATACCAAAATGGCCGATGCCACATGGTTAGCTGCCAGGGGAGGCTCAATTATTTCCAGTTGCATACAAGTTGACCTGCATGTTGATTTTAGTTCAATTATGCTGAATGTGAAAGAAAACATGGCATGACAAAACAGCGAAGTTGCCTTTGCAGAGATTGCCTTGATTTCAACACTTTCTTAAAAGCCGTGTAAATGGCAAATAGGCCTCATACACGGGCGTAATAGCAAAACGTCTGGACCGACGCTAGGCAAAAATCGGAGTCAAAAACGCGATTTCGTCTGCGTTTTGCATCGGTGTTAATGAGCGTTAGTAAGAGTCAATAGGTGTTTTGTTTATATAAAAAAAAAAAAAAAAACACATTCCTCTGCTATTTTTAACCTGAAAACGCCAGCACTAAAAATGCTGGTTAACGTCGATGTGGCGTTAATGTAAGTTAGTGAGCATTTTGCCATCTCAGCGTCAAAAACACCATAACGCTACCGCCTCGGAACATGCTGGCCGTGGGTTCTGCTTTCAGCTCACTAACGCCAACGCCATCTACAGCTCAAAAACTGCAGCATTTTTATGGAGTCATTGAATAACACGGAGAGCTGAAAAAACGCGGCGGTAAAAATCGTCCGTGTGTATGAGGCCTAATGTCACAACGTCCTTATTACAGGTCAGTGACTCAAAATATTGCTGTGTAAAGGTCAACAGACCAAGTCAAGCCTCTAACATTTTCAGAATGGGGCCCATCAACGGCAATCCCCATAATGAAGTTTCCTTTAGGCTGGATTCAAACCTGGACATAGCGTTTTCAGGCAGAAAGCCCCGCGTTTTTTACCGCGATTTTGTACAGGTCAAAAGGTCACTAATGTAAAAAGTAGAAAAACGCCCAAATCAAGCTACAAGAATACCTCCAGGACTTTTTTGAGCTTCAGGCGTTTGGCTTCAGGCATTTTGGAGCGGAGATGTGAACCATCTCCATAGAGAATAATTGTTTTTTTTTCCCCTCCAACGTTTTGTAGATTCAGGCTTCAAGCTACAAAATGCTCAGGTTTGAATGGAGCTTTACAATCAAGCTCACTTCCAAGTCAGCGAAGAGGCCTGTTTTAATTTTAAAAAAGTTCAAACACCAAACCAAAAGGCTCTAACAATCTGAATACACTAAGGGCTCTTTCACACGGGCGGTACGCCCTACAGACTCCGCTTTGCTCAGCAGGGGATGGTTCCGCTGATCCCTGCTGAGCAGGCAGATGACAGGTCCGTCTCCACTCACCGTGCTGACACTGTCAGAGACCCGCTCTCCTCTATGGGGAGATCGGGTGAAAACTGACCGCCTGTCCATTATCATGCAATCCGCCAGATGGATGGAAAATAGGGTCTCCTTCAGTCTGGATTTGGCAGACAACCATTTTCATAATTGATTAGTTGACGATTAATCAATTAGTTGTTTCGGCCCTACAAATAACTAAAGCAAATACCGTCGTCCAACACAAATAGCCATCTCACACAAGTAGTCCCCAATTAAAAAAAAAAAAGATGACAAAGCAAACTGCATTTTTAGAAAGTTTTCTATGACCCTCCAAAATGCCTTTCTACAAGAAATAAATGGTCCTGCAACACAATGAATATCAAGATCTGTCAAATTCAGAACGCAAACAGCTGACCTGACAACCTCCTAGGGCTTCATACATTTGTGTAATATGGCTCTGGGCTACATTCCGCCTGGTTTCCAACATGATCCCAGCATGAGTGTCTAGCTGAGCCAAGAGACCATTCTGTAGCATTAGGTGTGGCCCAAATGAGTACTCATGTGTACAAAACCATTAGTATCCATACACAGGACTTATAAGAGGGAAAGCTTTGACTCCAGTGAGGCTGAGGGTGTGTCCAATACACCGCAAATCCTAGGTAGGATGGGCCCAATTTCTTACAAATAGGGGAGTTTTTTTTTTTAGCTTACGTTGTTCAGGGGTGCCGCTGTTGGCTTACACATACTTAAGGTTAAGGGCTCTTTCACACTATAGTGTTTTTACCTTGCTAAAAATACAAAAAACATATTTCCCTTTAAATCCTATGGGACTCTTCACACTACTGCATTGCTGTAGTGCGTTTTTGAAAGGCCTGTGCTGGACAGTGCTCTGGACGGTGGCCTGAGGAGGCCTGTAATGTAATGCAAAGTGCTCGGAGTCCTGTAATGTACGGTGCTCTGAGGCGGCCTGTAATGTACACAGTGCTCTGGACAGTGGCAGTGCTCTGGATGATGGCCTGAGGAGGCCTGTAATGTAATGCAAAGTGCTCTGAGGAGTCCTGTAATGTACGGTGCTCTGAGGCGGCCTGTAATGCACACAGTGCTCTGGACAGTGGCAGTGCTCTGGATGATGGCCTGAGGAGGTCTGGAATACACACAGTGCTCTGGACGATGGCCTGAGGAGGCCTGTAATGCACGCAGTGCTCTGGACGGTGGCCTGAGGAGGCCTGTAATGCACGCAGTGCTCTGGACGGTGGCCTGAGGAGGCCTGTAATGCACGCAGTGCTCTGGACGATGGCCTGAGGAGGCCTGTAATGCACGCAGTGCTCTGGACGATGGCCTGAGGAGGCCTGTAATGCACGCAGTGCTCTGGACGATGGTTTAAGGAGGCCTGTAATACACACAGTGCTCTGGACGATGGCCTGAGGAGGCCTGTAATTCACGCAGTGCACTGGAGTCGCCCAGAGGCGGACTGTAATTCTGCACTGTCCTAAGCACGCTATGGTCAATACCTTCCTTGCTGGGAGGGGAAACACTCACAGGCTTTAGAGGCTCGGCTCGGAGGAAACCGGAAGTTCACGTGCGTAAAGGTCCCTCCCTTACATTTTCATTCGATGAAAATGGAATTGATTTTGGTCATAGTTTTTCATGAGCAGTATAAAAGCACCCTAAAACTGAAAGTTAGGTATAGTAATTGTTACATAGTTACATTGGTCCAGCTTGGATGTACGTTCCATACCTATGGAAGCTGAAAATCACCTTAGTAGACATCACCATGGTGATCGCCGCTTGCTTCTGTGTACTGCGCTCAGAACCTGTCATCCTGCTTAGTTAACACAGGGGTTTACCTGCTAGGTGCCATTCAGAGAACACTTTGCATATTCTGAATGAATGCAAAGTGTTCTCTGATTGGATACAGTGGAGATTGTGACATCATTGCCCCACATCATCCAATCAGAGAGTGGTTTGCATTCAATGAGAAAATGCAAAGTGTTTTCGAATAGCCAAGCAAGCAACTCCTTGTGTTCACAGCTTCTTGGTGCGGGACCCGAAAGCTAGTGAAGAGCACTGGAGGTAGAGGTGCCCCCTATAGTCATTTCCAACTTCCACAGGGAACCCACAGGTATGCTATATACATACTTACATTCATCTAAGCTGGACCAATGCAGCTATGTAAATATTGCCACACCTAAACTTAATCTTTAAACTAAGCAACCATTTTGAAAGCTGCACAGTGTTTTTTTAAGCTACTAGGCCCCCTTGACATGGCAAGGTGAAATGTGTCTAACATTGTACACCATTCTTTATTAGCATTAGAAGCTGCATGTAGGCAATGCTTGCAGCATCTTTGTCAGAACAAAATTTGGCACAGTCATATGGCAGGGTGTTGGCAAACCCAACAAAAAACACATCTATAAGAATGAATTTTGCTGAATAAGAATATTCTCCAATAAGCAAGTGCCTGACACCACCCTAAAAACACACAGAGGTAACTAACAGCAAACGAAATTCCTATGTCTTTACTATTTGGAGTGATCAATAATGAAGGGTCTCAGCTCTTGATGTTGCATGCCAAGCTCACATTAAGCAATCCACAAAGCTATTACACTGCAAACCGTGCTGAAGAAGTATAAGAAAGCTCCTAATTTTGCATTATAAAACACACTGCAGACTCTAAACGCTATAAGGTGCAACTTCTCTCCAGTGCAATAATGTACATTAACATAGGATGCCAAAGTTGTATCATTTATAAATGTTTCCATAAAATATGGTGGGAAAGCAAAACTGGAAAGGGGTCTCTGATTTCTACCCATTTGTTACATCAGTTATGATGGCCTGAAAATCCTATATCTTGGGGGAACTTTATCAAAACTGGAACAGCCGTGGATGGCAACCAATCAGCTTCTATCTTTCATTTTCCAAGCGTACCAGAACAAGCTGAAGATAGAGGCGGATTGGGAGCGGTTACAACGGACAGACGCACAGTCACTAATGCAGACATTTTGCACCCAGGGCTGCTCATCTGTCCCTAACTGCTTAATGCGTGGCTACACGTGAACAGGCACAGTCGTCTGCCATTGATTTATATAGGCTTCCAGGCTGCAGCGGATTACAGATACCTACAAGCCCCGTTACACAACGCCCCCCCCGGTAGATGTGTGAGGATTCTCACCACACTATGGCTTGAATTAGCCGTGTGAATAAGGACTTGGTGTGAACAAACTGTTGGAGCCCTTTGGTCTAGTGTGGAAGCCAACATTTTTAAACAGGCCTCTGGGTAAGGGTTCAATGGCTTGTCAGTAGGGTTATATGGAAGGGAAGGGGGTCTATAGAGTTATACGATATGTAAGAGATCTATATTGTGTATATACAATGTACACAGTGTGTATACACCCCTCACATTTATGTAAACATTTTATTCTATCTTTTCATGTGACAACACTGAAGAAATGACACTTTGCTACAATGTAAAGTAGTGAGTGTACAGCTTGTATAACAGTGTAAATTTGCTGTCCCCTCAAAATAACTCAACACCCAGCCATTAATGTCTAAACTGCTGCTAAAAAAAAAAAAAAAAAAAAAAAAAAAAAAAAAAAAAAAAAAAAAAAAAAAAGAGTACACCCCTAAGTGAAAATGTCCAAATTTGGTCCAAAGTGTCAATATTTTGTGTGGCCACCATTATTTTCCAGCACTGCCCTAACCCTCTTGGGCATGGAGTTCACCAGAGTTTCACAGGTTGTCACTGGAGTTCTCTTCCACTCCTTCATGGTGACATCACAGAGCTGGTGGATGTTAGAGACCTTGTGCTCCTCCACCTTACATTTGAGGATGCCCCACAGATGCTCAATAGGGTTTAGGTCTGGAGATGCTTGGCCAGTCCATCACCTTTACCCTCAGCTTCTTTAGCAAGGCAGTGGTCATCTTGGAGGTGTTTGGGGTCGTTATGTTGGAATACTGCCCTGCGGTCTCTGAAGGGAGGGCATCATGCTCTGCTTCAGTATGTAACAGTACATGTTGGCATTCATGGTTCCCTCAATGAACTGTAGCTCCCCAGTGCCGGCAGCACTCATGCAGCCCCAGACCATGACACTCCCACCACCATGCTTGACTGTAGGCAAGACACACTTGTCTTTGTACTCCTCACCTGGTTGCTGCCACACACGCTTGACACCATCTGAACCAAATATGTTTATCTTGGTCTCAGACCACAGGACATGGTTCCAGTAATCCATGTCCTTAGTCTGCTTGTCTTCAGCAAACTGTTTGCAGGCTTTCTTGTGCATCATCTTTTGAAGAGGCTTCCTTCTGGGTCAGCCATGCAGACCAATTTGATGCAGTGTGTGGCGTATGGTCTGAGCACTGACAGGCTGACCCCCCACCCCTTCAATCTCTGCAGCAATGCTGGCAGCATTCATACGTCTATTTCCCAAAGACAACATCTGGATATGACACTGAGCACTGCACTCAATTTCTTTGGTGAACCATGGCGAGGTCTGTTCTGAGTGGAACCTGTCCTGTTAAACCACTGTATGGTCTTGGCTACCGTGTTGCAGTTCAGTTTCAGGGTCTTGGCAATCTTCTTGTAGCCTAGGCCATCTTTATGTAGAACAATTCTTTTTTTCAGATCCTCAGAGAGTTCTTTGCCATGAGGTGCCATGTTAAACTTCCAGTGACCAGTATGAGAGAGTGAAAGCGATAACACCAAATTTAACACACCTGCTCCCCATTCACACCTGAGAACCTATAACACTAACGAGTCACATGAAACCTGGGAAGGAGAAGGTTAATTGGGCCCAATTTGGAACTTTTCACTTAGGGGTGTACTCACTTTTGTTGCCAGCGGTTTAGACATTAATGGCTGTGTGTTGAGTTATTTTGAGGGGACAGCAAATGTACACTGTTATACAAGCTGTACACTCACTACTTTACATTGTAGCAAAGTGTCATTTCTTCAGTGTTGTCACATGAAAAGTACAATAAAATATTTACAAAAATGAGGGGTGTACTCACTTTTGTGACATACTGTATATGTAAGCGATCTATATTGTGCATATAGAATTATATATGTAAGATCTATATTGTATATATAGTGTTATATGATATGTAGGAGATCTGAATTGTGTATATAGAGTTAAAGAATATGTAAGAGATCTATATTGTGTGTATAGAGTTATATGATATGTAGGAGATCTATATTGTGTATATAGTGTTATATGATATGTAGGAGATCTATATTGTGTATATAGAGTTATAGAATATGTAGGAGATCCATATTGTTTATATAGAGTTATATGATATATAGGAGATCTATATCTTGTGGAGCGTTATATATGTAAGAGATCTAGATGTTGCCCAT
The DNA here is from genome assembly GCA_018402905.1 of Glandirana rugosa. Taxonomy (NCBI): domain Eukaryota; kingdom Metazoa; phylum Chordata; class Amphibia; order Anura; family Ranidae; genus Glandirana; species Glandirana rugosa. The sequence continues at coordinate 185,760 of BLSH010427305.1, read as the reverse complement.
AGTGCTTTATGGTAAAGAATCCATACCCATCGGTTCTATACACCATGTGATGTATACAGGAGGTAAGGGTTCTACACATTGTATATAGAGATGTAACATAAGACATATATACTTTGTATATACAGTTTTACAGTAAGGATCCTGTATAAATCGTGATAGTTTGGGAATGGGATGTAAACATTGTATATAGTGTGTGGTAGGTAAGGATTGTGTACTTATTACACTGTTATTTGGCATCATAGTAAAGGCAGGCCATACATTATGCAATTTTCTGCGGTCGAAGGAAAGAAAATTGCTTGATTCCCGCCCACCAGTCAATGCTGATAGGGGGCGCTATAATATTGTGACAGCGGGAGGTTTCCCTGTAGTCAGAACACAGTGATCACTGCTTGTGGCTATAGCTGCCAGGAGTGATCAAAGTCAAAAACCCAGACAGGCAGTCCATCTATAGATCGACTTCAGTACAACCAGCCTGCCCATACATGGATCGAAATTTGACCAATTCCTTGTGAACTGGCTGACTTTTCATCTCTCTATGGCCGGCTTAAGTAAAGGATCCATGTCTTGTACAAAGTGTAAATAATTTGAGCATGAGGTGTATACATTGTATGGTAGACAAGGGTTGTATACGGTGTGATTGGGTAGTCCTAGACTTTGTATATAGTGTGATTTGCATATAGTACTGTGACAGGGTGAAGGCTCTATACATGATGTGATGTATATGGTATGAGCTCTATAGCAGGGCTCCACGAACCCCAGGCGCCAGGAAAGTACCACGTGCCCCCCCCCCCACTGCTGGGTAAAGGGGAGGGAGGAGAATGGACAAACCTCCGCTCTCCTCCCCTTCTTGTTGCTGACCCAGAAGTGCGGTCACACGTCCCCGCTGACAGTTTCCCCATCAAGGCTGGGAAGGAATGTAACGCAGTGTGATGTGCATTGCATTCAGTGGAGCACAGGGGGGACATTGGGGGTCTGGATGTCTCATTAAAGAGAACCTGTCACCAAAAAATCATGACATAGGTCACTTTTTGTCCCCTAAGTGATGAAAAAAAAGTTGAGTAAAGAAAAAAAAACCTTTTAATTGTAAAATTTAAAGTTACACCCATGCACATAACACCCCCCCCCCCACCCCCCCACTAAAGTTTGTCACCCTTTCACGGGCGCACCCAAATTTAGGGTTTGACATGTTGGGAATTATTTACTCAGTGCAGCCTCAGCTTTTATATTTTACCAAAGAAACGGGCAATTTATTTTTTATGCGCTCCCTAAAGATAAATCTTTAAGTGTTTGTTTTTTTTACTGAAGTTTTGTGTTTCCTAGACCTTTGCGGTAATATTGTGTGACATAAAAATATAGATTTTTTTAAAGATGTGTAAAAAACAGCTCTGGCTGTAAGAGGGTTGCAGGGAACGTTCACCTATAGCAGGGATATGCAATTAGCGAACCTCCAACTGTTGCAAAACTACAAATCCCATCATGCCTCTGCTCTGGGTGTCATGCTTGTGGCTGTCATTCTTGCTATGCCTCATGGGATTTGTAGTTCTGCAACATCTGGAGGTCCGCTAATTGCATATCCCTGACCTATAGGAACCATTTACACCGAAAACTTCATTGGCTTAAAAAAGGAACTGGCTGCTAACATTTTATCTGGCTCCTAGATTCAAAGGAAACTTGTCAAGCCCTGTACTGTAGGCACCCATTGTGATCTCTAGGGCCGGTGTACATACATTTGTATGGTATGATCTCCATGATATGGGTTCTATGTGTACATCATATGATCTCTATGGTATAGGTTCTAGGTATACATCATATGATCTCTATGGTATAGGTTCTAGGTATACATCATATGATCTCTATGGTGTGGGTTCTAGGTATACATAATATGATCTCTATGGTATAGGTTCTAGGTATACATCATATGATCTCTATGGTGTGGGTTCTAGGTATACATCATATGATCTCTATGGTATGGGTTCTATGTTTACATCATATGATCTCTATGGTATGGGTTCTATGTTTACATCATATGATCTCTATGGTATGGGTTATGTGTTTACATCATATGATCTCTATGGCGTGGGTTCTAGGTATACATAATATGATCTCTATGGTGTGGGTTATATGTTTACATCATATGATCTCTATGGTGTGGGCTCTAGGTAAACATGATATGATCTCTATGGTGTGGGTTCTAGGTGTACATCACATGATCTCTATTGTGTGGGTTCTAGGTGTACATGATCTCTATGGTGTGGGTTCTAGGTGTACATGATCTCTATGGTGTGGGTTCTAGGTATACATGATCTCTATGGTGTGGGTTCTAGGTATACATGATCTCTATGGTGTGGGTTCTAGGTTTACATCACATGATCTCTATGGTGTAAGTTCTAGGTGTACATCACATGATCTCTATGGTGTGGGTTCTAGGTATACATGATCTCTATGGTGTGGGTTCTAGGTATACATGATCTCTATGGTGTGGGTTCTAGGTATACATGATCTCTATGGTGTGGGTTCTAGGTATACATCATATGATCTCTATGGTATGGGTTATGTGATCTCTATGGTATGGGTTCTAGGTATACATCATATGATCTATATGGTGTGGGTTCTAGGTGTACATGATCTCTATGGTGTGGGTTCTAGGTATACATGATCTCTATGGTGTGGGTTCTAGGTATACATGATCTCTATGGTGTGGGTTCTAGGTATACATGATCTCTATGGTGTGGGTTCTAGGTATACATCATATGATCTCTATGGTATGGGTTATGTGATCTCTATGGTATGGGTTCTAGGTATACATCATACGATCTCTATGGTGTGGGTTCTAGGTATACATGATCTCTATGGTATGGGTTCTATGTTTACATAATATCTCTATGGCGTGGGTTCTAGGTATACATGATCTCTATGGTGTGGGTTCTATGTTTACATCACATGATCTCTATGGTGTGGGTTCTAGGTGTACATCACATGATCTCTATGGTGTGGGTTCTAGGTTTACATGATCTCTATGGTGTGGGTTCTATGTTTACATCACATGATCTCTATGGTGTGGGTTCTAGGTTTACATGATCTCTATGGTGTGGGTTCTAGGTGTACATCACATGATCTCTATGGTGTAAGTTCTAGGTGTACATCACATGATCTCTATGGTGTGGGTTCTAGGTATACATGATCTCTATGGTGTGGGTTCTAGGTATACATGATCTCTATGGTGTGGGTTCTAGGTATACATGGTCCCTATGGTGTGGGTTCTAGGTGTACATCACATGATCTCTATGGTGTAAGTTCTAGGTGTACATCACATGATCTCTATTGTGTGGGTTCTAGGTGTACATGATCTCTATGGTGTGGGTTCTAGGTGTACATGATCTCTATGGTGTGGGTTCTAGGTGTACATCATATGATCTCTATGGGCAGTGATTTGCATGCTCGCTGTGTATACAGAATGCGATCTCTCTGGCAGGCCCCGGGTCTATGTGGGCCTCCCTCCCCCCGGTGCCCCCTCCTCCTCCTCCCCGCTCTCCTTTGTCCAGTGTCCGCCATCATCAGGCCGCAGCCCCCCTCCAGCAGTGATCGGCCTCGTGTACAGCGGCGCCCCCCCTCCCTTCCCTCTCCAGCGGGTCACACGGAGCCCCCCTCCTCCCCCATACTGACCGTACCCCGGCCCGCCGCCTCCTCTCACCTGCAGCACAATGCGCCTCACAAAGCAGCAGCAGCAGCGGGCGCCGTCACGTGACTCCTCCCCTCCCCCGGCCGCGCGGACATCTTCCCGGCGTGACGTCAGCGGAACGCGACACCCGTCTACCCCCCCCCCCCTTTCCCCGCAACACAACTCCCTACTTCTCCCAGTGCGGGGGGCGTTCATGTGAGGGATAGGGATGTATAATATTACCGGCAGCCGCTGCTGTGTCCACACGGCTCTTCCCGACTTCTCTGAGGAGAGCTGACGGAAGGAGGAGGCGCGGCCTGATGACGTCACCAGTTGTGCGGTGCTGGTTGCCAGGGGTGACGGGGCCTGTGTCAGCGTCTGCCGCCTCCCTTTGTGTACATGTACTCTGCCACTGTACTACAACTCCCAGCATCACCTCCCACAATTATGTACTACAACTCCCAGCATCACCTCCCACAATTATGTACTACAACTCCCAGCATCGCCTCCCACAATAATGTACTACAACTCCCATCATCACCTCCAACAATAATGTACTACAACTCCCAGCATCACCTCCAACAATAATGTACTACAACTCCCAGCATCACCTCCAACAATAATGTACTACAACTCCCAGCATCACCCCCCACAATAATGTACTACAACTCCCAGCATCACCTCCAACAATAATGTACTACAACTCCCATAATAATGTATTACAACTCCCATCATCACCTCCAACAATAATGTACTACAACTCCCATAATAATGTACTACAACTCCCATCATCACCTCCAACAATAATGTACTACAACTCCCAGCATCACCTCCAACAATAATGTACTACAACTCCCATCATCTCCTCCAACAATAATGTACTACAACTCCCATCATCTCCTCCCACAATAATGTACTACAACTCCCATAATCTCCTCCCACAATAATGTACTACAACTCCCATCATCTCCTCCCACAATAATGTACTACAACTCCCATCATCTCCTCCCACAATAATGTACTACAACTCCCATCATCTCCCACAATAATGTACTACAACTCCCAGCATCACCTCCCACAATAATGTACTGCAACTCCCATCATCTCCCACAATAATGTACTACAACTCCCATCATCTCCTCCCACAATAATGTACTACAACTCCCATCATCTCCTCCCACAATAATGTACTACAACTCCCATCATCTCCCACAATAATGTACTACAACTCCCATCATCTCCTCCCACAATAATGTACTACAACTCCCATCATCTCCAACAATAATGTACTACAACTCCCATCATCTCCTCCCTCAATAATGTACTACAACTTCCATCATCTCCTCCAACAATAATGTACTACAACTCCCATCATCTCCAACAATAATGTACTACAACTCCCATCATCTCCTTGAACAATAATACTACAACTCCCATTATCTCCGCCCACAATAATGTACTACAACTCCCATCTTCATTTCCCACAATAATGTACTACAACTCCCATCATCATGTCCAACAATAATGTACTACAACTCCCACCATCACCTCCCACAATAATGTACTACAACTCCCATCATCACCTTCCACAAATATGTACTACATCTCCCATTATCACCTCCCACAATAATGTACTACAACTCCCATCATCACCTTCCACAATAATGTACTACAACTCCCAGCATCACCTTCCACAATAATGTACTACATCTCCCATTATCACCTCCCACAATAATGTACTACAACTCACATCATCTCCTCCAACACTAATGTACTACAACTCCCATCATCACCTCCAACAATAATGTACTACAACTCCCATCATCTCCTCCAACAATAATGTACTATAACTCCCATCATCTCCTCCAACACTAATGTACTACAACTCCCACCATCACCTCCAACAATAATGTACTACAACTCCCATCATCTCCTCCCACAATAATGTACTACAACTCCCATCATCTGCTCCCACAATAATGTACTTCAACTCCCATCATCTCCCACAATAATGTACTACAACTCCCATCATCTCCCACAATAATGTACTACAACTCCCATCATCTCCTCCCACAATAATGTACTACAACTCCCATCATCTCCTCCCACAATAATGTACTACAACTCCCATCATCTCGTCCAACAATAATGTACTTCAACTCCCATCATCTCCAACAATAATGTACTACAACTCCCATCATCTCCTTGAACAATAATACTACAACTCCCATTATCTCCGCCCACAATAATGTACTACAACTCCCATCATCACCTCCAGCAATAATGTACTACAACTCCCATCATCTCCTCCCACAATAATGTACTACAACTCCCATCTTCATCTCCCACAATAATGTACTACAACTCCCATCATCATGTCCAACAATAATGTACTACATCTCCCACCATCACCTCCCACAATAATGTACTACAACTCCCATCATCACCTCCCACAATAATGTACTACATCTCCCATTATCACCTCCCACAATAATGTACTACAACTCCCATCATCACCTTCCACAATAATGTACTACATCTCCTATTATCACCTCCCACAATAATGTACTACAACTCCCATCATCACCTTCCACAATAATGTACTACATCTCCCATTATCACCTCCCACAATAATGTACTACAACTCACATCATCACCTCCCACAATAATGTACTACAACTCCCATCATCTCATTCCACAGTAATGTACTACAACTCCTATCATCACATACCACAATAATGTACTACAACTCCCATAATCTCCTCCCACAATAATGTACTACAACTCTGATCATCACCTCCCACAATGATGTGCTACAGCTCCCATCATCTCCTCCCACAATAATGCACTACAACTCCCATCATCAACTCCCACAATAACATACTACAACTCTCATCATCTCCTCCCACAATAATGTACTACAACTCTGATCATCACCTCCCACAATGATGTGCTACAGCTCCCATCATCCCCTCCCACAATAATGTACTACAACTCCCATCATATCATTCCACAGTAATGTACTACAACTGCTATCATCACCTCCCACAATAATATACTACAACTCCCATCATCTCCTCCCACAATAATGTACTACAACACTGATCATCACCTCCCACAATGATGTGCTACAGCTCCCATCATCTCCTCCCACAATAATGCACTACAGCTCCCATCATCTCCTCCCACAATAATTCACTACAACTCCCATCATCAACTCCCACAATAACGTACTACATCTTCCAGTATCACTTCCAACAATAATGTTCTACAACTCCCATAATAATGTATTACAACTCCCATCATCACCCCCGACAATGATGTACTACAACTCCCACCATCACCTCCCACAATAATATACTACAGCTCCCATCATCACCTCCCACAATAATGTACTACAACTCCCAGAATTACCCCTAGAACAATGTGCTATAACTCCCATTATCTCCTCTCAGAATAATGTACTACAACTTCCAACACCACTGCTCAAAATAAAGTACTACAACTCCCAGCATTACCCCTAGAACATTGTGCTATAACTCCCATCATCACCTCCCTGATGATTGTACTACAACTCCCAGCATCACCCCTAGAATAATGTGTTGTGTAACTCCTAACATCACACCATGAATATTGAAGTATAACTCCCAATATCGCTCCCCAGAATAATGAACTATAACTCTGATCTGGAATTTTATAGATAGGCAACTCCTATCCTCATATTGATTAGTGGTTCCAAATTAATAATAACTACTGCAGTAGGGAACAGACAGAAGATACACTCAGCATCTTTCCAAATAACTGTTCTGCTTTATTATGACGCCATTGAAGGTTTTTATACACATGATTACGTAGGCATCACATTAATATTACTATTGTACTTGTATGGTAACAAGGGGCGTAACATAGGCAGGCTAATTCTAATCAGGACTGCAAACGTGTAATGAAAACATTATTAGTGCCGTGTGCACAGTGAGTGCAATGCATACACAATAGAATACAATTATATACAGAACTTACACATTTCCTTTACAATCCCCAACATCACCCCCAGAATAATGTACTACATCTTCCAGCATCACCCCAGAATAATGTACTACAACTCCCATCTTCACCTCTCAGAATATTGTACTGCAGTCCCCAGAATCACCTCCCATAATCATGTACTACAACTCCCAACATCACCCCCCAGTATAATGTTCTACAACTCCCATCATTACCTACCAGAATAATGTACTACAACTCCCATCACCCCCCCCCCCCCGAATAATTTACTACAATTATTCATATGTCACCTCCCAGAATAATGTACTACAACTCCCATCATTGCCTACCAGAATAATGTACTACAACTCCCAGCATCACCTCCCAGAATAAAGTACTGCAACTGGTAACTCATCTGGGTCTGATAGCTGAAAGTTAACAAAGCGGTGGGGAGGCCTAGGGTGAGTCATTGGTTGCTATGGCTCTGGCTGCCACTGGCTTCATAGCAACCATGGAGCCCTGTGCAGGAAGTTGTCATGAATATAGCACAGAATGCCCCACCCCCACAAATTTATGCCACACAAAGCCTTGTGACAGGTTCTTAAACCTTACCAGATTCAGGTAACTATTATCGCTTTTATAATCTGTTGCTATGGCTGCCACCAGCTCACAAATAAGCAAATAAGACCACCTCTGAGTTGGTGTACACAGAGATGCCAGTCCTCACTATCGTGCTGTATTCATGACAGCTTCCTGTAGAGGGCTCCCTGGTTGTTATGAAGCCGGTGGCCAGCAGCGTCATAGCAACCGGTGACTCATCCCCGACTCCATTCAGCTGCTATTCGAGAGAATCCCCAGCTGACAGCTGATAGGAAACAGGGAGGTAGGGTTGCTGGCGACATCATTGCCCAGCTATAACCATGGTCATGTTTGGACAATGGTGTCACTAGCATCCCTAACCCTTTGCTTACTTTTAGCTGCAGAATGCAGGAATCTCCCGGCTGGCAGCTGAACAGGCCAGGGATGAGTCACCTGTTGCTATGACACTGTCAGCTGCACGGCCAACAGTGTCCTGGCTAGCAAAAGGCTAATTATGTATTGATGACGGAGTGTATGGACCCCACAGCTGCATTCATTCCATTCCACTCCATTGCAGTATAAGACCTCATGATCGGGACGTTTAACCACTTCAATACCGGGCACTTTCCCCAATTCCCACCCAGACCAATTTTCAGCTTTCGGTGCTGTCACATTTTGAATGACAATTGCGCGGCCGTGGGACGCTGTACCCAAACAACATTTTTATCATATTTTCCCCACAAATAGAGCTTTCTTTTGGGGGTATTTGATCATCTCTGGGGTTTTTATTTTTTGCGCTACAAATAAAAAAAAGACCGAAAAATTTGAAAAAAATGTTGAAAAAAAAAGTTTTTCTTTGTTGCTGTCACAAAACTTTACTTTGTAAATAAGTATGTTTTCTCCTTCACTGATGGGCACTGATGAGGCTGCACTGACGGGCACTGATGAGGCAGTACTGATTGGCACTGATGAGGTGGCACTGATGGGTACTGATGATGAGGTACTTATATGCGGCACTGATAGGCCGAACTAATAAGCAGCACTGACGGGCACTGATAGGTGGCACTGATATGCAGCACTGATGGGTGCTGATAAGCAGCACTGATGGGCACCCATAGGCGGCGCTGATGGGCACTGGTTATGGTTGCCACATCATCCCTTTAATCCAGGACACATGTTAATTAGACAGGTTGTTCTGAGACAAATTTAATGCAGATAAGGCACCAAGTGAGTTTAATTACCACCTTAATCCACAGAACAACCTGTGTAACTAATATGTGTCCTGGATTAAAGGGATGATGTGGCAACCCTATGATAGGTGGCACTGGTGGGCACTGTTAGACAGCACTGATAAGGAGGCACTGGCAGGCATCACAGATTGTTACAGTGCCATCCCTATAGTACATTGTATACCCCTTACTTGGTGGTCTTGGGTGGGCTCCCTGGTGGTTTCTGGGTGGGCTCCCTGGTGGTCCCTGGGTGGCGATCCTCGGGGGGGCTGCACTGATAAACAATCAGCGCAGACCCCCTCCCCGGCAGAAGAGCCGCCGATCAGCTCTCCTCTACTGAAGTCTGCACGGCTCTTCCTGTTTACACTGTGACCAGCCGTGATTGGTCACGGCTGATCACGTGGTAAAGAGCTTCCACAGACTAACACACCGCACCACTGATCGCTCCCGTGGGTTATCCTGCCGGATGTTATATGACGTCTGTTCAGGATAACTGAACCACCACCCGGCTGGCGTTTGTCTATAGGCCGGGCGGGAAGTGATTAAAAAACACCAACACTGCTACCAGGAAAAAGCAGCGTTAACCACTTCAGCCCCGGAAGGTTTTGCAGCTTTAGGACCAGAGCACTTTTTGCGATTCGGCACTGCGTCGCTTTAACGGACAATTGCGCGGTCGTGCGACGTTGTACCCAAACAAAATTTGCGTCCTTTTTTTCCCACAAATAGAGCTTTCTTTTGGTGGTATTTGATCGCCTCTGCGTCATTTCTGATCGCCGCTATAAACAAAAGAAGAGCGACCATTTTGCAAAAAAACCCAAATTTCTTACTTTTTGCTAAAATTCAAATTAAAAAAAAATATAAAAAAACATTTTTTTTCATCGTTTTTGGCCGATTTATATTCTTCCTCATATTTGCGATAAAAAAAATCGCAATCGGCGTTTATTGATTGGTTTGCGCAAAAGTGGCCGCGTTTACGGATGATGAGAATTCATTTCTGGGGTTTTTTTTTTTTTTTTATTTTTTACTAGTAATGGCGGCGATCTGCGATTTTTAGCGGTACTGCGATATTGCAGCGGACATGTCGGACATTTTTGACACTTTTTTGGGACCAATGACATTTATTCAGCGATCAGAAATTTAAATGTCCACTGATTACTGTATAAATGTCATTGGCAGTGAAGGGGTTAACCTGGGGGGGAGCTAGGGGTTAACTGTGTTCCCTGGGTGTGTTCTTACTGTGGGGGGGTTGGGCTAACATGGGCATGAGAGATCTAACTGATCCCAGTGACAGGGATCAGTAGATCACCCATGCCCCACTGACAGGGCGGGGAACCGCCGTGTTTACATCGGCGGTTCCCCTTCTTTTCCCTGTAGCTGCTCATCGCGGCTCGCCGGCGGACATCGGGTCCGCCCGAGCCGCGGGCACACTCCTCCTGGTGGCCAAAATGCGAATCGCCCTTTATTTACGGCGATTCGCGCCCAGCTCCCCGACTGCCGCCGTGAAAAGACGGCGCGCGGTCGGGAAGCAGTTAAAGACGCACTGCTAGCCACGTTTTTGAATAGCGTTTATGGAAATTGTTGGCGTTCTTTTCAGTAAAAACACTCTCTATAATGTAAAAACGCAGCTAAACGCGGCTAAACTCTTGTTACAGTGTTTAGCAGCGTTTTTGGGCTTTTTCGTTTTTACAACTCAACAGCCTTTGCTCCTGGACGTTTTTTTTCTACTGCTCCTAAACACTTATGCCTCCAAATGCCTCTGAAAGTTTATGTGTGCATGGACATGTAGGTCAACATGGAGGGTCGTTTAGAGGCAGTTAAATACTTGCTTACTGGGCACTTAAACCGCCCTCCTGCCCAGACCAATTTTCGGCTTTCAGCACTGTCGCATTTTGAATGACAATTGCGCGGTCGTGCGACGTTGTACCCAAACAAAATTTTTTTCGTTTTTTTCCCCACAAATAGAGCTTTCTTTTGGTGGTATTTGATCACCTCTGTGGTTTTTATTTTTTTGTGCTATAAACAAAGAGCTACGATTTTGAAAAAAGAACAATATTTTTTACTTTTTGCTATAATAAATATTAAAAAAAAAAATAAAAAAATAAAATTATTCATTGGGTTTGGCCGATATATATTCTTCTACATACTTTTGGTAAAAAAATCCGCAGTCGTTGTTTATTGATTGGTTTGCGCAAAAGTTATCCCGTCTACAAACTATGGGAATTGATTTATGCCGTTTTAATTATTTTTTTTATTTTACTGGTAATGGCGGCGACCTGCGATTTTTATTGGGACTGTGATATTGCGGAGGACATGTCGGACATTTTTGACAATTTTTTTGCTTTCAGTGCTGTCTCATATTTAATGACAATTGCGCGGTCGTGCGACGTTGTACCCATACAAAATTTTTATAATTTTTTTTCCCCACAAATAGAGCTTTCTTTTGTTGTATTTGATCACCTCTGCGGTTTTTATTTTTTGCGCTATAAACAAAGAAAGAGCGACGATTTTAAAAAAAGAGCAATATTTTTTATTTTTTGCCATAATAAATATCCAAAAACAAAAAAAAGTCATTGCGTCTACAAACTATGGGAATTGATTTATGGCGTTTTTTATTATTCATTTTTTTTTTTAATTTTTTTTTTACTAGTAACGGCAGTGTTCTGCAATTTTTATCGGGACTGCGATATTGCAGCTGTGATGTCTGACATTTTTGACACTTTTTTGGGACCAATGACATTTATACAGCGATCAGAAATGTAAATATCCACTGATTACTGTATAAATGTCATTGGCAGGGAAGGGGTTAACCTGCAGGGGGCAGTGAAGGGGTTAACTGTGTTCCCTGGGTGTGTTCTAACTGTGTGGGGGCAGGGCTGGCAGGGACATAACAGATCTAACTGATCCCAGTGACAGGGATCAGTAGATGTCTTATGTCCCCATTCACAGAATGGAGAACCGTCGTTTTTAAGTTGGCGGTTCCCCGTTCTGCAGCTCTGACAGGCGATCGCGGGTCAGGAGTGGACATCGAGTCTGCCCGACCCGCGGGCACGCCCACGCAGCTGTGAGTGCGCGCCGGGAGCGTGCAAAAGGGCGGACATCCACCCCGCAATTGAGATCCGCGCTGTAGCCGTCTTTCGGCTATAGTGCGGATCTGAAGGTGTTAAAAAAAAACGTCAGCGGCCCCTAACAGAGGCTGTAAAAATGTCCTGTGTGCATGAACCCTAAGGGGTGGACTATTGGAGGGCACTAAAAACAAGGCTCAAACTCACGTTTTTAACCACTTCAATACCAGGCACTTACCCCCCTTCCCGCCCAGACTAATTTTCAGCTTTCAGTGCTGTCACTTTCTGAATGACAATTGCGCGGTCGTGGGACGCTGCACCCAAACAAAATTTTTTATCATTTTGTTCCCACAAATAGAGCTTTCTTTTGGTGGTATTTGATCACCTCTGTGGTTTTTATTTATTGGGCTACAAATAAAAAAAGACAGAAAATTTGGGGAAAAAAAACAGTTTTTCTCTGTTTCTGTCACAAAACTTTGTGAATAAGTACATTTTCTCCATCACTGTCAGGCACTGATGAGGCTACACTGATGGGCACTGATGGGGCTGTACTGATTGGCACTGATGAGGTGGTACTGATGAGGCACCACTGATGAGGTGGCACGGATGGGCACTGATGATGAGGTACTTATATACAGCACTGATGGGCACTGATAAGCAGCACTGACAGGCAGGAGTGCCATCCATGTTGGGGATTGTGCCCCTTACCTGGTGGTCTAGGGTGGGCTCCCTGGTGATCTAGGATCGGTTCCCGGGTCGCTCATCTTCCTGGTGGTTCCTGGGTGGGCATTCCATGGTGGTCCTGGTGGGCTCCCTGGTGGACCTGGGTGGCAATCCTGGGGGGGGGGGGGGCTGCGCTGATAAGTATTCAGTGCAGACCCCCCTGTCAGGAGAGCCGCTAATCGGCTCTCCTATACTCACATCTGCAGACGCAAGTAGAGGAAAAGCGGATACACGGCTCTTCCTGTTTACACTGTGATCAGCTGTGATTGGTCACGGCTGATTAAGTGGTAAAGAGCTTCCATTGGTCGGTAATGCGGTGGGTCAGACTGACACACCGCACCACCGATCGCCATGATGTGCACCTAGGGTTGCCACATCATCCCTTTAATCCAGGACGCACGTGAATTTCACAGGTTCTGTGGCTGATTAAGGTGGTAATTAAACTCACTTGGTGCCTTATCTGCATTAAATTAGCCTCTGAACCTGTGTAATTCATATGTGTCCTGGATTAAAGGGATGATGTGGCAACCCTATGTGCACCCCCATGGGCGCGCGATTGCGGGTTATCCTGAGGACGTCAATAGATGCCCAGTCAGGATGACGAAACCACCGCCAGCCGTTATTTGTCTATAGGCCGGGTGGGAAGTGGTTAATGACCTCCCCCAACCGCAAGTCTAAATGAGGCCTAATTAAAGCTGGCCATAGGTGGGCAGAATTTTGAACGAAAGTTCTTGGGAAAAGAAGGTTCCAAAGTTTCTAATCATTAGTGGGTGAAATCAACATACATTTTCGACCACAGTTACATGAGGCACCACAATGGAAACATTTTTTTTCCAACAAATAAACCTAAGGATGGGTTCACACTATGTGCGGCCGCAGGGCACAGCAGGGGTCCGGTGCGTCCCTTTTCACTGTTTCATGACCAAATTAGGTCTGAATTTTTCCCTGAATTCGGACCTGAAACGGAGCCTAAGACACACAGGACCCTTTTGCAATGTGGTCCGCCACGGAGATGTGTGCACTGATCACACTCTCCTGTCATGCAAATTGGATGCTGAGGAAACCCACATCCAATTTGCATAAGTGTGAACCCAGCCCAAGGCTCCATTCACACTTGTACGACTCCAAAATCGCACAACTTTGGAGTGTAACTTTGATGCAACTTTGGATGAGTGTGCCTTTGGCTTTGACCAATGATAACGGACAACGGTTGCACAACTGTCGCATGTAAAACTTTTAGGTGCATGCGACTTTTGAGGGTTTACATTGCAGTCTATGGCACTCAAGTTGCATGAAAGTCGGATCAAACTAGCACAGGAACCTTTTTAACCACTTAAAAGGATAGTTCACCTTTACAAAAAAACTGCCTATGCAGGTAAGGGATGTTTGTAGATTAAAACAAACTGTGCAGCTCTGACTAAAGTTGAATAAGGCCCTTGCTATAGGTGTAGGCCATTTACATACCTTATGAAGCCTGACTGGAATACTCCTAGGACATTGCTAAGTAAGGCCTAGTCATCACTGCTCACCTCTACCATCACAGGAGTGAGCTCTTTCTGTAATTCAAACCCCCTCATATATTCTTTCTTTCCTCTGATGCAGTAGCTCTGAGCTCAGCATTTAAAGATGGTGGAGGTGAGCAGTGACGACTAGGCCTCACTTGGCATTGTCCTGGGAGTGCTTAGAATAGGGTTGCCACCTTATCCCTTTAAACCCGAACACCAGGGTCGTCTTTAATGCAGGGCAAAAGGGGCAGCTGCCCTAGGCCCAGTCATTATTGTATGGCCCAGATCAGTTGCCCCTAGAGCCCGCGCTGCCCATACTCGCCAACTGTCAGGAATGCAATCTTCGCCTCCTGTACCTTCCCCTACCTCGCTCCCCCAGCTGTTTTTCAGGCACTCGGAACTAAAGGAACATTCGTGAAGTGGAACCTCCTGGCTATTGATGTTTGAGTGCAGGGGATAGGGATGTACCCGACCTATGATATCGCACCCGCCGTGATGTGGGTGGTGTGATAGTGAACTGAGCAGCGGGAGCTAGTATGTTGGGATGGAGGTAAACTCATCTACTCATACTCATACTCTTCCCTCCTGACACCCCTGGTGTGTGCCCACCCAGCCCCTGTACTGTGCATTCCCACCCCCCCCCCCCATATTGTGCCCTCCTGACCCCTGTACTGTGCCCTCCCACCCCCCTGTACTCTTTCCTCCTAACCCCCCTGGTGTGTGACCTCCCAGCCCCAGTATTGTGCCCTCCCGCCCCCCATATTGTGCCCTCCTGACCCCTGCATTGTGCCTTGCCACCCCCCTTTTTCTTCCCTCCTGATCCCCCTGGTGTGTGCCCCCTTAGCCCCTGTACTGTGCCCTCCTGCCCCCTGCACTGTGCCCTCCCACTCTCCATAATTCTTCCTCCTAATCCCCCTGGTGTGTGTCCTCCCGCCCCCCCGTGGACATGTTCCTGGTGTGTATGCTTGCTACCTGTTTTGTGTCTGCTGATATGTTTTTCCTGCGTAAGTATGGTACTTATTGTTTCTCTGCAGGCAAGTGTTGTAAATACAGTAAATGGATGATAAAAGGATTAAAATGTATTAAAAGCTGTAACTTTCAGCCACCAATCAGTTAACAGTAATAATGTCTAGTAACCTCTAACAACCACTCAGTGAGCAATAATGACGAACAGTAACCTATAGCAACCAATCAGTTAGCAGTAATGATGTGCAGTAACCTCTAGCAAACAGTGAGCGGTAATAATGTGCTTTAACCTATAGCACTGGTCTCCAAACTGCGGCCCGGGGAAAGATGCGGCCCTTTGCTTGCCTTTATCCGGCCCTTGGGTCACAATTCCTCCCATTGATATGAGACACTATTCTGCCAACTAGGGATAGGCCAGTTGTTTGAGTCCAACGTAAGTTTGATTTGAACAACAGCCGTTCGCCTGTTTGGCAGAATTAGAACATTATGGGGCATTTGCGGGAACTTTTAGCGCTTCATAATGCATTCCGATGGCGGGGGAAATGCTGCCCGCTGATTGTCCAAGGCATGCACATAACCTGCATGTTATGTGAGATCCACGCAGAGCCGCCTCAATCCACGCCCCACACTATATAAAGCCACTTGTATAGCGGCTCTATGTGGTGTGTGAATAACGGTGGATAGTGAGCTTAGCTAGTGAGTGACTAGTGATTATTGTGAAAAACATATAGATAGATAGATAGATAGATAGATAGATAGATAGATAGATAGATAGATAGATAGAGCGATCTATATACAGTCAGTTAGTACAGGCAGTTTAGTGTAGAGTGAAATTTATACTAGATAGATAGATAGATAGGGCGATTTATACACAGTCAGTTAGTGCAGGCAATGCAAGAATATATATATATATATATATATATATATATATATATATATATACAGTCTAGTGTACACACACAGCATATATAGTGTACACTATATATCAGTGAATTATAGTGCATTCGGGGGTGTACATACGGTATATAGTACACCTGACGTGGTGTATTAAAAATATACAGTCTAATATATATATATATATACACATAGCGTATTGAGTGTACTATATACCAGTGCATTTGCGGGTGTATGTACAGTATATAGTGCACTTGATGTGGTATCTTAAAATATATACAGTTTTCACACTAATTTACAACAGCAGGGCCCATTCCTGCACCCAGCAAGAGTAACTGCAAGGGGTTACAGTGTTCTGGCACCGCCATCACCCAAGGCCTAATTTTTCAGCACCTGTTTGACTGGGGCATGTCATAATAATTTTTAAACTAATTTACAACAGCAAGGCCCGTTCCTGCACCCACCAAGAGTAACTGCAAGGGGTTACAGTGTTCTGGCATCGCCAACACCTTAGGCCCAATTTTTCAGCACCTGTTTGAGTGGGGCATGTCATCACAATTTTTAAACTAATTTACAACAGCAGGTCCCGTTCCTGCACCCAACAAGAGTAACTTCAAGGGGTTACAGTGTTCTGGCACTGCCAACACCCAAGGTCCAATTTTTTGACACCTGTTTGACTGGGGCATGTCCTCACAATTTTTAAAATAATTTACAACAGCAAGGCCCGCATAAAAATTAAAAAAAAAAATGCGTAGGGTTCCCCCCCTAAAGTCTGTATCAGACCCTTCAGGTCTGGTATGTATTTTAAGGGGAACCCCGCACAAAATAAAAAAAAATTGCGTAGGGGTCCCCCCAAAGTCCATACCAGGCCCTTCAGGTCTGGTATGGATTTTAAGGGGAACCCCGCACCAGAATTCTAAAAAATGGCGTAGGGGTCCCCCCAAAATCCAAACCAGACCCTTATCCGAGTATGCAATCCTGGCATTGCAGGAAAGGATGGGTACAAGTGAGCGCCCCCCTCCGAACCATACCAGGCCACATGCTCTCAACATGGGGAGGATGCTTTGAAGTCGCCCCCAAAGCACCTTGTCCCCCATGCTGACGGGGAGAAGGGTCTGCGGGCAGGGGGGCTTATCGGAATCTGGAAGCCACCTTTAATAAGGGGGCCCTCAGATCCGGACACCCCCCCCCCATGTGAATAGGTATGGGGTACATTGTACCTCTACCCATTCACCAAAAAAGGAGTAAAGTGTTACAAAAAACAACAGGCAGTTTTTGACAAGTACTTTGTTGTGTAAAATAGCTCTTCTTCTTTTTTCTTTCTTCCTCCATCTTCTCCTGCCCCGGTCCTTCTCCTGGTCTTCTGCTTCTTCTTTCGGTCTTCTACCTTCCTCTCTTCATCTTCAGTCTTCATCTTCTTCCTTCTTCTTTCACCGCCCCTGCGCCCGCTGTCGCAGGATGCAACGTCATATGGGCGGGCTCAGGATGACGTCAGCGTGTGGCCCCGCCCCATGCCAATATAAGGCAACCGCGCAGCACAGACCCGACATTCGAGTGGAAGAGAGCGACGAGTCAACATCTCCAGAAGAGGAGAGAACAAGGAGAAGCAAGCCGAGGAGACAGCAGCAAAACAGCAGAAGACAGAAGATGCCTCAGAAGACAGAGACTCCGCAGAAGACCCCTCAGAAGACAGAAGACCCCGCAAAAAAGCTGAAGAAAGAAGACGCCAGAGAGGGAGAAGAGAGAGGGGAGAAGACGCTGGAGCTGATTTAATAAAACATTTTAAAAAGCTGTGTAGTGTGTTTTTTTGTACACTTTTTTTCCAGGTAAATGGATAGGGGTAAGTTGTACCCCATACTCATTTACATAGGGTGGGGGGCGGGCATCTGGGGGCCCCCTTATTAAAGTGGGCTTCCAGATTCCAATAAGCCCCCACCCGCAGACCCCGACAACCAACGTCCAGGGTTGTCGGGAAGAGGCAGGGGGCTGCATGCTCGTATGAGGGTCTGGTATGGATTTCGGGGGGGACCCTACGCTGTTTTTTCAGCGTGGGGGTTCCTCTTAAAATCCATGTAAGATCGAAGAGCCTGGTACGCTCTTGGGGGGGGGGGGGCAACCCCACGCAAATCTTTGCGGGGGCTCCCCTTCAAGATCTCTAGCACACAAGTCGCGCCGCAAGTTGGATCATCATGATCCGACTTCTGGTGTGACTTCCATTCAAATCAATGGGCTCCCATAGGAAACCATTGATTTTGAATAAAGCGCCTGACGAGGCTTAACGCTGTGTATACAATGTTAAGCCACGTTATTGAGCGTTTTTTCCCGGCTCAGAGTCAAAAACGCCATAAGGCTGCAGCCTCGGAACGCGCTGGTCCCTCATTCTAGTTACGGCTCACTAACACCGACGCCCTCTACTGCTCAAAAACGCCTGCGTTTTTAGAGGGCCATTGAATAATATGGAGAGCTGTAAAAAATACCCAAAAATGTGGCGTTAAAAAATGCCCGTGTGTATGAGGGCTTAAATGCAAGCAGTGTAAGCACCAGAATTAGCAACAGCCTTTGCAGTCCCTGTACAGCAAAGCAGAGGAGAGAGCAGAGTGACAGACAGATTAGCCACTTCAAGACCGAGCCTCTTTTTTGGGTTGGGTGTTTACAAGTTAAAACCATTTTTTTTTGCTATAAAATTACTTAGAACCCCCAAACATTATATATATATTTTTTCTAACACCCTAGAGAATAAAATGGCGGTCATTGCAAAACTTTATGTCACAACATATTTGCGCAGCGGTCTTACAAGCACGTTTTTTTTTAAACAAAAATCACTTTTTGAGTTAAAAAATAAGACAACAGTAAAGTTAGGCCAATTTTTTCCCATATTGTGAAAGATAATGTTACGCCGAGTAAATTGATACCCAACATGTCATGATTCAAAATTGTGCCTGCTCGCGGAATGGTGACAAACTTTGCAACTTAAAAATCTCCATTGGCGACATTTAAACATTTCTACAGGTTACCAGTTTTGAGTTACAGAGGAGGTCTAGTGCTAGAATTATTGCTCTCGCTCTAACGATCGTGGTGATACCTCACATGTGCGGTTCGAACACCGTTTTCATATGCGTGCGGGACTTACGTATGCGTTCGCTTCTGCGCGCGAACTCGCAAGGACAGGGCGCTTTACATTTTTTATTTTACTTTTTATTTTTTTATTTTTACACTGTTCTTTAAAAAAAGAAAAACTTTGATCACTTTTATTCCTATTACAAGAAATGTAAACATTCCTTTTAATAGAAAAAAGCATGCCATGACCTCTTAAATATGAGATCTGGGGTCAAAAAGACCTCACATTTTATATTTACACTTATATACCTCATACACACGGGCATTTTTTGACGCCACGTTAAGGGATGTTTTTTGCAGCTCTCCATGTTATTCAATGGCCCTCTAAAAACGCTGGCGTTTTTGAGCAGTAGAGGGTGTCGGCGTTAGTGAGTTGTTTCTAGAACGCAGGACCAGTGCGTTCTGAGGCTGTAGCGTTTTGGCGTTTTTTGACGCTAATCGGCAAAACGCTCGCTAACGCCGTACCAGCGTTAACTGCCATTTTTTGATGCCAACGTGTTTAGGTTGAAAAATAGCAGAGGACTGAAAAAATGCTGATTTCTTTCAAAACGTCGGACCCGACGTTTTGCTTATTTTTTTTCAGACGCCCGTGTGTATGAGGCCTAAAATGCAAAAAAAAAAAAAAAAAAAATGTCAGTGAAAAAAAAGGCCACTTTAAGTAATCGCAGTTTTTTGCGGTTTTGCGATGTCGGAGTCTTGCGTGACCAGGACGCAAGATCTTTGTTGAGTGATTGCGGCTGTGGGAGATGACGAGTTTTTGCGGTCGCAAAAATCTCCCGGTAACTTATTGTACCTCTCGACGTTTTTTGTAGGGAATTGCACCGCAGTTTTTTACGGGCACACA
>BLSH010427305.1:153571-164611 GCA_018402905.1 Glandirana rugosa | reverse complement strand
AAAAAAAAATACAGGTTTTTAGTAGCTATCTGCTGCCATAACAACGGTATTCAACGGCAAAGTGAACGCTGTCACGTGACGGTGCTGGTCCGGAATTGGTTAGTTTATTAGTAGAGTTGAGCGAACCCGAACTGTAAAGTTCCGGTTCATACCGGACTTTAGGGTGTCCGTGTCCCAAACAAAGTCTGGGTCCGGGTTCGGGTATTTTTTCCCGCCTTTTGAATAGCTGCAGGGCAGGCAATCAACAAGTGTGTCACTCGTTTGCCCTTAGAAGCCATCACAGCCATGCCTACTAATGGCATGGCTGTGATTGGCCAGTGCATCATGTGACCCAGCCTCTATATAAGCTGGAGTCACGTAGTGCTGCATGTCACATCATCTCATATTAGTGTAGGGAGAGGATGCTGCTGCTGCTGTGAGGGACAGATTAGCTTTGGAAAATCTGTTAAAAACAGCGATTTATTGGTGTTGGTGATAGAGGAGATTTTTGTTTGCTAAGCAAAGTGCCTCATATAAAACCTAAGCAATTTTCTGTTTGTTAGATGGGCGTTTGCAGCCATTTTTGCAAGTGCAGTGCACTTGCAACTGCTTGTGTGTCAGGGACACTACTTTAATTGTGTTCTGTTAGTTCATTTGGCAACATTTTGGCATATTTAAATACTGCTTTTACATTGCAGTTAGACAATTAAAAATGTATTTATTTAGTGCAAAATATTACATTTGCGGCCAGCGTTGCATTTCTTGCACAAAATTAAAAAGTGTGTCTACATTGCTGGTTTAATAAATAATATAAATTTGTGCTAAATAGTACATTTGCGTCCAGAATGAGGGACGTGGTCATGGTCATGGTGCTGCTGGTGCTGCTGGTGTTGGTGGTGTTGGTGAAGCTCCTGTTGCAAGGAGAGGATGTGGTCGTTCTGTGCCAGCTACACGCACAAGTGAAACACCTTCCTCAGGTAGCTGGCAGAACCTTCACCGTTATATGGTAGGCCCGAATGCCGCTCAGCGAATGGTGAGGCCAGAACAAGTACAGGCGATAGTAGATTGGGTGGCTGACAATGCCTCCAGTTCCTTCACATTATCTCCCTCCCGGTCCCTTGCTGAAAACTCAGAGTTGGCACCTGAATCCCATGGCCATCTGTCTTTCACCTCAGCCCCTTATAAACCAGCCAAGCAGTCTGAGCCCCAAGTCATGCAACAGTCTCTTATGCTTTTTGATGACTCTTCTGGTGGAAGTGGAAGTGGAAGACATTGAGTGCACCGATGCCCAACCACTTCTGTTTCAGGATGAGGACATGGAAACACCAGCGCAGCACGTCTCTGATGATGATGAAACACAGGTGCCAACTTCTGCGGCTTTCCACAGTGTGCAGACTGACAAGGAGGGCAGTGGTGAAGGGTGGGTGGAAGATGATGTGGAGGGTGATGAGGTCCTAGACCCCACATGCGAGTGACGTGTGCAGTTTGGTGGAAGAGGTGGTGGTCGCACAGAGGCACCAGCACAGCAAAAGAGGAAGCAGGTTGCAAAAGCGGAGCGGCCGTACCCTAGGCAGTACGCCTGCTACTACCCACCGCACCCAGGGACCTAGCACACCAAAGGCAGCTCAAAGGTGTTCCCCGGCGTGGCAGTTCTTCAGACAATGTGCTAACGACAAGACATGACTGGTTTGCACGCTGTGCAATCAGAGCCTTAAGCGAGGCATAAATGTTCTAAACCTGAGCACAACCTGCATGACCAGGCATCTACATGCAAAGCACGAGCTGCAGTGGAATAAGCACCTCAAAATCCAAGAAAGGTCTCGGCCTCCTCCTGCTTTCTCTTCTGCTGCTGCCTCTGCCTCTTCCTCCACCTCTACAGTGCCAGTGTCACCTGCCACCCAGCAAACAGACGATGTGACAGCAACGCCACCATGTCCGCCACCGTCCCCAAGCATTTCCACACAGTCCCATGGAAGCTTACAGCTGTCCATCTCCCAAACACTGGAGAGAAAGAGGAAGTACCCCCCTACCCACTCGCGATCCCTGGCCCTGAATGCCAGCATTTCAAAATTCCTGGCCTTTGAAATGCTGTCATAACGACTGGTGGACACAGGCAGTTTTAAAAACCTGATGGCGGTGGCTGTCCCACAGTACGTGGTTCCCAGCCGCCACTACTTTTCCAGGCGAGCCATCCCTTCCCTGCACAAACAAGTCGGGGACAAGATCAAATGTGCACTGCGCAACGCCATCTGTGGCAAGGTCCACATAACCACTGATACATGGACCAGTAAGCACAGGCAGAGATGCTATATCTCGCTAACTGCACACTGGGCAAATGTAGTGGTGGGTGGGCCTGAGGCGGATAACAGTTTGGCGCATGTCCTTCAACCACCGAGGATTGCAGGGCATTTCTCTTTGCCTCCTCCTCCTACTCCGCTTCCTCCTCCTCGACCACCTCCTCATCCGCTCAGCGTAACACCTTCACCACCAACTTCAGCACATCCAGTGAAAACGACAGCAGGCTGTTTTAAAACTGATATGTTTGGGGGATAAACCCCACACTGCGCAGGAGCTGTGGACGGGCATTGAACAACAGACTGATGAGTGGTTGTTGCCACTGAGCCTCAAGCCTGGCCTGGTGGTGTGCGACAATGGCCGAAATCTCCTAGCGGCTCTGGGCCGAGCCCGTTTGATGCACATCCCTTGCCTGGTGCATGTGCTGAATTTGGTGGTGCAGAAATTTCTAAAAAACTACCCGGATATGTCAGAGCTGCTGCAGAAAGTGCGGGCCGTCTGTGCACACTTTCGGCATTCTCACCCTGCTGCTGCTCGCCTGTCTGCACTGCAGCGGAACTTCGGCCTTCCCGCTCCCCGCCTCATATGCGACGTGCCCACAAGGTGGAACTCCCCCTTGCACATGCTGGAGAGACTGTGTGAGCAGCAGCAGGCAATAGTGGAGTTTCAGCTGCAGCATGCACGGGTCAGTCACTCTGTGGAACAGCACCACTTCAGCACCCATGAGTGGGCCTCCATGCGAGACCTGTGTACCATATTGCGGTGTTTTGTGTACTCCACCAACATGGCCAGTGCCGATGACGCTGTTCTCAGCATTACTATCCCACTTCTATGTCTCCTTGAAAAAACACTTCGGGCGATGATGAAAGAGGATGTGGTACAGGAGGAAGAGGAGGAGGAAGAGGGGTCATTTCCACGGTTATCAGGTCAGTCATTCACAAGTGGCTTGGAGGGTGGGTTCCTGCACCAGCATAGGCCAGGTAAAAAATGAAAAAAATTTTAAGCCAAGGCACAGTTCTGGAGGATGAGGAGGACGAGGATGATGATGAGGAGGAGGGTGGCACCCAACGCAGCTCGTGGGCATCACTGGAGCGTGGCTGGGGGGATACGGAGGACACAAATGATACACCTCCCACAGAGGACAGCTTGTCTTTGCCTCTGGGCAGCCTGGCACACAGGAGCGACTACATGCTGCAGTGCCTGCGCAACGACAGCCGAGTTGCCCACATTGTAACTTGTGCTGATTACTGGGTGGCCACCATGCTGGATCCCCATTATAAGGACAACGTGCCGTCCTTAATTCCCCCACTGGAGCGTGATCGGAAGATGTGCGACTACAAGCGCATGCTGGTAGACGCGCTGCTGAGGGCATTCCCAAATGACACCGGGGGCTCAGTGGAAGCACAAGGCAAAGGCAGAGGAGGAGGAAGACGTCGCCAACGCAGCTATGGCACCGCCAGCACCTCAGAAGGCAGGGTTAGCATGGCCGAAATGTGGAAAAGCTTTGTCAGCAGCCCGCCACAACAAACAGCACAACCAGCCGATAGACAACGTCTTAGCAGGAGGCAGCATTTCAGAAACATGGTGCAAGAGTATGTGTGCACACGCCTACACGTACTGACTGATGGGTCTGCCCCATTCAACTTCTGGGTCTCCAAATTGGCCACATGGCCTGAGCTTGCCCTTTATGCATTGGAGGTGCTGGCCTGCCTTGCAGCCAGTGTATTGTCTGAAAAGGTGTTTAGCACGGCAGGGGGCGTTATCACAGACATGCGCAGCCGCCTGTCCACAGCCAACGTGGACAAGCTAACGTTTATTAAAGTGAACCAGGCATGGATCCCACAAGACTTGTCTGTACCTTGTGCAGAATAGACATTTAGACCGGACTCACACAGCCATTGGTATACTTGTTTTTTTTTTTTTAATATGTCTCAATATTTTGGGGACTACCTCAACTAGAAAAAAAACCAAACAAACAAAAAACAGTGTTGGCTACCTCCTCCTCCTCCACCACTGCCACTTCCACCTACACTGCCACGGTCACCGCCTCCTCAACCACCTACTCCATATCCACCTCCTCCTCCATTCATTTATTTTTTTAATGTGATTTTATTATTATTATTATTATAATACTACAGGATTTATATAGCGCCAGCAGTTTACAAAAATGAAGGCAGACAGTACAGTTACATCACAATTTGGTACAAGAGGAATCAGAGGGCCCTGCTCGTTAGAGCTTACAATGTAAGAGGGAGGGTCAATTGATACAAAAGGTAAAAGCTGTGGGGGATGAGCTGATGTAGAAAGAAAGAGTATTAGGTAGAAGCAGGATAGGCTTCTTTAACCACTTACCAACCGGAAGGTTTTCCAGCTTTAGGACCGGAGCACTTTTTGCGATTCGGCGCTGCATCGCTTTAATTGACAATTGCGCGGTCGTGCGAAGTTGCACCCAAACAAAATTTGCGTCCTTTTTTTCCCACAAATAGAGCTTTCTTTTGGTGGTATTTGATCGCCTCTGCGTCATTTCTGATCGCCGCTATAAACAAAGGAAGAGCGACCATTTTGCAAAAAAAACCAAATTTCTTACTTTTTGCTAAAATTCAAATCCAAAAAAAAAAAAAACACTTTTTTTTCACCGGTTTTGGCCGATTTATATTCTTCCTCATATTTGTGGTAAAAAAAAAATCGCAATCGCCGTTTATTGATTGGTTTGCGCAAAAGTGGCCGCGTTTACAGATGATGAGAATTAATTTCTGGGTTTTTAATTTTTTTTTATTTTTTACTGGTAATGGCGGCAATCTGCGATTTTTAGCAGTACTGCGATATTGCAGCGGACATGTCGGACATTTTTGACACTTTTTTGGGACCAATGACATTTATTCAGCGATCAGAAATTTAAATGTCCACTGATTACTGTACAAATCATTGGCAGTGAAGGGGTTAACCTGGGGGGGGGGAGAGCTAGGGGTTAACTGTGTTCCCTGGGTGTGTTGTTAATGTGGGGGGGTTGGGCTACCATGGGCATGAGAGATCTAACTGATCCCAGTGACAGGGATCAGTAGATCTCCCATGCCTGCACTAACAGAGCGGGGAACCGTCATGTTTACATCGGCGGTTCCCCGTTCTTTCCCTGTGGCCGCTCATCGCAGCTCGCCGGCGGACATCGGGTCCGCCCGAGCTGCGGGCACACTCCTCAGGAGTGCGCCTCCTCTGGAGTGCCCCTAGCGGCTGTTCGCAGATCGCCGTCTTTTTACGGCGATTCGCGCTCAGCATCCCGACTGCCGCTGTGAAAACACGGCACACGGTCGGGAACTGGTTAAAGAGAAAGGTTTTCAGGGATCGTCTAAAGATGGTTAGATTAGAAGACAGTCGGACTGATTGGGGTAGGGAGTTCCAAAGGATGGGAGAAGCTCTCGAGAAATCCTGGAGGCGAGCATGGGAGGAGGTGACAAGGGAGCTAGAGAGCAGGAGGTCTTGGGAGGACCAAAGAGGGCGGCTTGGTTGGTATCTTGAGACCAGGTTAGAGATGTAGCTGGGGGCAGAGTTGTGGATGGCTTTGTAAATTATTGTTAGTACTTTGAATTTTATACATTGGGTGAGTGGAAGCCAGTGGAGAGATTGGCAGAGAGGGGTGGAGGACACTGAGCGGTTGGCAAGGTAGATAAGTCTTGCAGCAGCATTCATTATTGACTGACGGGGGGATAAAGTATGCAAAGGTAATCCAATGAGGAGAGAGTTGCAGTAGTCGAGGGGCGAGAGATAACCAGAGAGTGAATTAGAAGCTTGGTGGTGTCATTGGTTAAAAAGGGGCGTATTCTAGCGATGTTGCATAGGCTGATGGGGCATGATTTGGACAGGGATTAGATGTGGTCTTGAAAGGACAGTTCAGAGTCTAGGGTTACCCCTAGCACCCTGGCATGTGGGGATGCTCTAATAGTTGTGCCATTGATCTTAACAGAGAAGTCAGGGGAAGGGGCACGTGGGGGAGGAAATATCATGAGCTCAGTTTTAGATTCAGTTTGAGGAAGTGCTGTGACATCCAGGCTGATATGCCTGTTAGTAAGGCAGTGATCTGTGAGGAGACTGATGGGGTGAGTTGAGGGGTAGAGAGATAGATTTGGGTGTCATCGGCATATAAATGATAGCGGAAGCCATGGGAGGTGATCAGCTGACACAGGGAGGACGTGTAGATCGAGAATAGTAGGGGTCCAAGGACAGAACCTTGGGGGACCCCAACGGTGAGAGGAGTTGGAGAGGAGGAAGTGGAGTTGTAAGTGACACTGAAGGTGCGGTGAGATAGGTAAGATTCAAACCAACAGAGAGCACAGCCATGGAGACCAAGCAAATTGAGTTTTTTGAGGAGGAGGGGGTGATCAACTGTATCAAAGGCAGCGGAGAGGTCCAAGAGTAAGAGTACGGAATAATGACTGTTGGTTTTTGCTGTTAGTAAGTCGTTTGTGAGTTTTAGGAGGGCAGTTTCTGAGGAGTGGTGTGGACGAAATCCAGACTGAAGAGGATCAAGAAGGCTATTTTCAGTGAGGTGGTCACTCATTCGGTTGTAAACTAAACGTTCAAGGATTTTGGAGGCAAAAGGGAGTAAGGAGATGGGGTCTTAGGTTGTTAAGATTGGTGGGGTCCAGTGTGGCCTTTTTTGGTATGGGAGTGACTAGTGCATGTTTTAGAGGGTTGGGGAAGATGCCAGTAGAGAGGGAGAGGTTGAAGATATGAGTTAAAGTGTTATAAGAAGACTGTGCTGAGGACTTTTTTGCACTTTGTTGTGCTTTCCTCGCGCTCCCGAAGGAGGTGGCGCCGGACAGCTCTATTTAAACAGTGTGCACCTTGCAGCAAGTGCTGTCTGATCTACAGCGTGTGACCTGTTTTCCTGAGAGACCTGTTATCTGTTCCTGTGACCCGGCTTACCCCGACCTTGTCTGAACTCTGCCTGCACCGACCCCCGGCTTGCCTACGACCACCCGATTGCCTGCTCCTTTTGTACTTCTGCTGCTAGACTGTTAACGAACCTTGCCTGTACCCAACGACTCTTCTGCCTGCTCCCTTGTACAGCACCACCAACCAGTTGCCGACCCTGCCTGTACCACCGACCTTCTGAACTCGCACAAGACCGGAGGAGCTTTTCCAACCGTCACCGGTGACCAACTCAACCCTTGTGCCATCCTCACTCCTGGACTTCCGGTTTACTCTATCAGGGGTACACGAATCAGGGTCGCAAGGGAGGTTACCCCTGAATAAGTCAGACTCCACCACCAGTGGACATACGTGACATAAAGAGTGTAGGATAGAGTCAGAGGGTGACTGTAGTAGTTGAGAAGGAATGGGGTCTAGGGGGCAGGAGGTTAGGTGGGCATTAGAAAGAAGTTTAGTGACTTCCTCTATGGTAGCTGGGTTAAACGAGAGTATTTATTGTGCAGGAGGACAAAGAGTGTGAGGGGGGTGAGAAATCTGTAGAGAGGAGATCTCGAGACGAATTGTATCAATCTTATTTTTAAAGTGATAAGCAATCTCCTGGGCAGTGAGCAAGTTGGTGGGTGGAGGTAATGGAGGACGAAGTAGAGCGTTAAAGGTAGAAAAGAGTTGATGGGGGCTCCGTGAGAGGTTGTTGATAAGAGCGATAAAGTAGGTCTGTTTGGCAGTGTGGAGGCAGGAATGGTATTGTTGGAGGGCAGATTTATATTGGCTGAAATCTTGCTGTGACTTAGTCTTACGCCACAGACGCTCAAGACAATCTGTAGCAGAAAAAAGAAGAGAAGGGTTAAGATGGCGAAGGTTTCTACAGGCAGTGGTGCATTTAGGTTTTGTGCTGCCCTAGGCCTGAATAAACTCGTGCCCCCCACAGTTTCGGAACGTCGGCTGCCCACACAACAACTCATTGGTTGGGGATTGCCGCCTGGGCCCTTCGAGATGCCCAGACCTCCACAGATGTATGGGCTGTCCTCCTCTGATCACGGCCCTGCCTGTATTATCATACCGGCAGCACTAAAAGTGCAAGCAGGTGGGGACTCTTTTCGTGCTGCCCCCCCTGCAAAGTGCCGCCCTAGGCCTGGGCCTTTTTGGCCTAGGCCAAGATACAGCGTTGTCTACAGGTAATTGTTTGGTAGCTGGAAGGCAAGGAGGAGGAAGACAAGGAGAGAGTGAAACTAATAAGGTGGTGATCAGAGAGAGGAAAAGGAATGTTGGAGAGGTTGCACAGAGTACATAGGTAAGAGAATATGTCACAGGGATAAGCAATTAGCAGACCTCCAGTTGTTGCAAAACTACAAGTTCCATCATGCCTCTGTCTCTGGGTGTCATGCTTGTGGCTGCCAGAGTCTTGCTATGCCTCATGGGACTTGTAGTTCTGCAACAGCTGGAGGTCCGCTAGTTGCATATCCCTGGAATATGAGGTCAAGGCAGTTGCCATCAGAGTGAGTAGAAGCATTGTGTCCATTATTTTAGGTCAAGAGAGGAGGTCAGCCTCAGAAAGTTAGAAGTAGCAGGAGTGTCAAGATTAGCAGGGACGTTGAAGTCACCAAGAATGATTGTTGGAATTTCAGAAGAAAGAAAGTAGGGTAGCCAGGCAGAGAAGTCGTCAAGGAAGCTTGAGGAGGCCGATAGATCACAGCAATTCTCAACGAAACTGGAGAAAATAGACGAATACAGTGAGCTTCAAAGGAGGAGAGGGACAGAGAGGGGGGTGGATGAAGAACTTGAAAAGTGCTTTGAGGGGATAGAAGGATTCCAACACCCCCTCCTTTTCGTCCACTAGGCCTGGGAGAGTCCACAGGAAGCCACCATGGGAGAGGGCAGCCGAGGAAGAGAAGTCAGAATCTTGAAGCCAGGTCTTTGTAATTGCAAGTAGGTTGAATGAGTTTGTGATAAATAGGTCATGGACAGTGGTAAGTTTGTTACAAACAGAGCGGGCATTCCAAAGGGCACAGGAGAAGGGGAGGCTGGTTCTAGGAAGAAGAGGAATAGAAATTAAATTGTGTGGATTGCGCCTGCTGTCAGAGGATTGGGGGTGTCTGGTATGTTGTCCAAAGGTAAATGATGGTGGTAAGTTATTTCCCTATCCACATTTGTTTGCAGGGCACTTGTCCTACTCTTAACCCCATTTTGCTTCCTTTTGCAGCCCTCTAGCCCTTTCCAGGACTTTTTTAGAGCCATTTTTGTGCCAAAAAGTTTGGGTCACCATTGACTTCAATGGGGTTCGGGGTCAAGTTCGGGGCCGAACTCGAACTTTTTCGCGAAGTTCGCCCAAACCCGCCAAACCGAACATCCAGATATCCGCTCAACTCTATTTATTAATCTACTGCTTCTCCTTTCACTCTCCAATCACAGGCTGGGGGCTGGTCCGGGATGAC
Source organism: Glandirana rugosa (assembly GCA_018402905.1). Classification (NCBI taxonomy): domain Eukaryota; kingdom Metazoa; phylum Chordata; class Amphibia; order Anura; family Ranidae; genus Glandirana; species Glandirana rugosa. Next base: position 154,979 of record BLSH010427305.1, on the reverse strand, counting down.
CTGGGCTCAGAGGAAGTGGGTTGAATGCTGCTATTCATCAGTCTTTGGACATCTAAGCTGTGTCCAATCACAAGTTAGGGGGAAGGGCACGATCTATATTTTTTTACTTATCTGTAGCAGAGATCTGGTCAGCACAGTGGCTTAGTACTTCCGCCTGGCAGCACTAGGGTGGTTGGCTTGAATCCCAACCACGGTGCTACATGCCTGGAGTTTGCATGTTCTCCCTGTACCTGTGTGGGTTTCCTCCCACATGCCAAAGACATGTGGGTAGGTAATTGGATCCTGTCTAAATTGGCCATAGTATGTGTATGAATGTGAATTAGGGACCTTAGATTGTAAGGTCCTTGAGGACATGTGAATGTCCATTATATATGTGAATTGATGGCACTATATAAGTACCAGTAATAAGTAAATCAGGTCTCCTGTGCTGTGTGGCGGAGCTGTGCAAATCTCAGGACTGGATGGACAGAAATACAAATCCTTTAGCAGGTAAAACACCTCTCTTATATTTATGTCACCCATGTATTTAGCTGTTTGCTAAAAGTCATAGTATAGGAGAGAGCAGGACGGGGAAGAGAAGGGTACGGTACAGGTGAGTGTGCTGGTAGGAGTCATATAAGGGCAGATGGTATATAATAGAGAGGGGAATAATGACAGGTTATAGATAACAGCAGGTGGCTATAATGACAGATGGTTTACAATGACTAAGGCATAGAGCAGCAGGTGGTAAGAGATCCGTTCATGTAACTGGAAGCGTTGGTTTCCTCCCACAGTCATGCGTCGTGATATGGAATCACTGGCCAGCTTCCAGACTGACCCTACACTGCTTTCCCCTGTGTGTGATGGAGGCCCGTTGTATATTCTCAAAATATAAGAGCAATCAGTGTGGGTCAAAGAGCAATAAAGCGGTATTAAATCCAATAATGTAATATATTGCAGATTACCAATCATTTTTTTTTTTAAAAATTCTGTTTATTGTAATTTTCATTAAACATACAACATACACCACCACTGTCACACGCAGGTGACCCAGAAAACATAAAAAGAAAAACATACCGAGGAACCTTACCGGTTACCTCCTAACCTAGATTAGGTTTCAAAAGTTTACAAAAACCAAAACCCAACCCCCTCCCCCCCCCAATGCTTCCATCCGGCTTCCCCTCCCCCCCGACCAAGTCAACACTTTTTTTTTTTCCAGGTCAGCGTGAGCCTACTCTCTCTCCCTCCCCATAACCTGACAGGATAGTCTCATCCTTCCTTTACATCTTTAGTATACCTTTAGCACAACAAATCATCCATTGGCCATTCCAAGGAGCCATACAAAAAGAAAAATACAAAAGACCCAGTGGACGCACACTGTCACCACCACATACAACATACAAATTACTTTTAATGTTATTTGTCTTAA
>BLSH010427305.1:114381-149112 GCA_018402905.1 Glandirana rugosa | reverse complement strand
CTCTCTACAATATAGGTGGGGGGTAAATTCTCCAGGGCCAGCAGGTCTTTGAAAAAGGATTCAGCGAATGCTGTTGTATTGGTGCCCTCCACACCCTCGGGCAGCCCCACCACTCTCACATTGTTGCGTCTCTGGCGGTCCTCTGCGTCATCTGCCCTGCGTTGCAACGACCGTACCAATTCCTGCAGCTCTGTTAACTGCGATCCCTGGGCGTGCGCGGCCTCCTCTACATCAGATATTCTATCTTCTGCGGCCGTGACCCTGCCTCGTACCTTGTCCATATCCTGCCGGATTAGCGTGCATTCACTTGCCAGGTGATCGATGCGCACCAGAAGCTCAGCCTTGCATGCCGCCAGCGCCTCCAGTATCGGGCCCGTGATTGCTTCCACCTGGTTGTCCAGGGAGCCTGCAGCCGCTGTGGCCCCATCAGCACTCTCCCCCTCCATCCTCTTGGAAGTTGTTTTGGCGCGCAGGGATGGCGTCTGAGAATCCAAGATGGCGAGGGCGGGGCTTACCGGCCCGTCTTTGGCCACTAACTTTGCCGGCGTCTGCTTCAGCGGAGCCTTCCCCTTTGCTTTCCCTGCATTAGATGGCATCACGGATGTCTAGGGAACCAGCCAGTATAGATCAGACAGCTCGGGGGTAGCAGTATCCGGGTGAAATCGGATGAAATTAGTCGGATCAGTGCGGAGAGACTCTCAGACACGTCTTGCCTCGATCACATCCGGTCACGCCCCCCGCAGATTACCAATCATTAAATGTGGTGGCTGCGTTGGATTTCTTTTTTTTTCTTCATTTCCCCCTCTGTCCTGGCAATTTCGCCAGTAACACACCTCCTGTATTAGAGTGCCCCCAATCTGGATGAAGGAGCACAGGGGACACCATTGAACAGCAGCATTGCCAGTTTGGGGGGGGGGGGGAGTGTTAGATGTACTGGCAGATTTACAGTGCACCCAGAAAGTATTCACAGCGCTTCACTTTTTCCACATTTTGTTATATTACAGCCTTACTCCAAAATGGATTAAATTCATTATTTTCCTTAAAATTCTACAAGCAATACCCCATAATGACAACATGAAAGAAGCTTGTTTGAAATCTTTGCAAATGTATTAAAAATAAAAACCGAAAAAAAAAATGTACATAAGTATCACAGCCTTTGCTTAATACTTTGTTGAAGCACCTTTGGCACCAAGCCTATTTGAGTATGGTGCTACAAGCATGGCACACATATTTTTGGGCGGTTTCTCCCATTCTTCTTTGTAGGACCTCTCAAGCTCCATCAGGTTGGATGGGGAGCGTCGGTGCATCGCCATTTTCAGATCTCTCCAAAGAGGTTCATTCGGGTTCAAGTCTGGGCTCTGGCTGGGCCACTCAAGGACATTCACAGAGTTGTCCCATAGCCACTCCTTTGTTATCTTGGTTGTGTGCTTAGGGCCGTTGTCCTGTTGGAAGGTAAACCTTCACCCCAGTCTGAGGTCCGGAGCGCTCTGGAGAAGGTTTTCATCACAAATGTCTCTGTACATTGTTGTATTCATCTTTCCCTCGATCCTGACTAGTCTCCCAGTTCTTGCCACTGAAAAACATCCCCACAGCATGATGCTGCCACCACCATGCTTCACTGTAGGGATGGTATTGGACATGTGATGAGCAGTTCCTGGTTTCTTCCAGACATTGATGCTTGTCATTCGGGCCAAATAGTTCAATCTGTTTCATCAGACCAGAGAATTTTGTTTCTCATGGTCTCAGAGTTCTTCAGGTGCCTTTTGCTAAATTCCAGACGGGCTGTCATGTGCCTTTTACTGAGAAGCGGCTTCCATCTGGCCACTTTACCATACAGGCCTGATTGGTGGAGGGCTGCAGAGATGGCTGTTCTTCAGGAAGGTTCTCCTCTCTCCATTGAGAAATGCTGGAGCTCCATCAGAGTAACCATCAGGCTCTTGGCCACCTCCCTGACTAAGGCCCTTCTCCCCCGATCGCTCAGTTTGGCCGGACGGCCCGCTCTAGGAAGAGTCCTGGTGGTTCCAAACATCTTCCATTTACAGATGATGGAGGCCACTGTGCTCATTGGGACCTCCAATGCTGCAGACATTTTTCTGTACCCTTCCCCAGATCTGTGCCTCGATACAATCCTGTCTCGGAGGTCTACAGACAATTCATTGGACTTCATGGCTTGGTTTGTGCTCTGACATGCACTGTTAACTGTGGGGCCTTCTATAGACAGTTGTGTGTCTTTCCAAATCATGTCCAATCAACTGACTTTACCACAAGTGGACTCCAATCAAGTTGTAGAAACATCTCAAGGATGATCAGTGGGCACAGGAGGCATCTGAGCTCAATGTTGAACGTCATGGCAAAGGCTGTGAATACTTCTGTACATGGGATTGTTTTATTTTTTTATAAATTTACAAAGATTTGAAACAAACTTCTTTCACGTTGTCATTATGGGATATTGTTTGTAGAATTTTGAGGAAAATAATGAATTTAATCCATTTTGGAATAAGGCTGTAACATAACAAAATGGGGAAAAAGTGAAGCTCTGTGAATACTTTCCGGATGCAGTGTAAATACACTAACAAACTGAAGCTGGACTCCAGGTAATACTTTATAAGCAGTTACAGCAGACAGCTTTTTTCCTTATAAGGTTTTACATTAATAAATAAAACCCGATCATTGTAAGCAAAATGGTTTGTCTCAACCCTGTAACTGAAACATCTGCAAGGCAGCTTGTTCTGTCGAAAAAAAAACAGACTTACTGGCTGGATCACCAGGTGAAAATAAAAGAAAAAGAGAAAGCCTAAAAAAGAAAACGAATGCAGCCATCATAAATGTTTGCTTTTGGGTTTAATACCGCTTTAATTGTCTCACTGTTTTTTATTAATATTATTTTTAAACAGCAAAATGGATGTGTGATTAGGGAAGTAACCAATTCTCACTTTTGCTCAGGCACCAACAATGGAGCTTATTTTACCCCCACTGACACCAAGGATGGAGCTTATTTTACTCCCACTGACACCAAGGATGGAGCTTATTTTACTCCCACTGACATCAACGATGGGGCTTATTTTACTTCCATTGACACCAATGATGGGGCTTATTTTACTCTCACTGACACCAAGGATGGAGCTTATTTTACTCCCACTGACAACAAGGATGGAGCTTATTTTACTCCCACTGACATCAACGATGGGGCTTATTTTACTTCCATTGACACCAATGATGGGGCTTATTTTACTCCCACTGACACCAACGATGGGGCTTATTTTACTCCCAATGACACCAACGACGGGGCTTATTTTACTCCCAATGACACCAACGATGGGGCTTATTTCTTGTAGGTGTCTATAATCCCTGGAAAAGAGGCTTGGGGGAACAGAGGATTGCCAAGGATCGGGTATAGTGGGGAGTCCGGCGTTGTCAGCGGTGTCCCTTTAATTACCTGGGAGCACAAGCAAAGCGTCGTACCGATGAGTGGATGCACTTTTAGGTCTGGTGGTATTGAGTCAAAGCACCAGAGTGCCCTTTTCAGAGGGATATGTGTCTGTTTCTGTTCTATCTGTTTGCGTGGCGCCTCCAGTCAATGACCCAGCCCACGTGTGCCACCAGGATGGATCTTACTTTACTCCCACTGACACTAATGATGAGGCTTATTTTACTCCCATTGATATCAACGATGGAGCTTATTTTACTCCCATTGACACCAATGATGGGGCTTATTTTACTCCCACTGACACCAATGATGGGGCTTATTTTACTCCCATTGACACCAATGATGGGGCTTATTTTACTCCCACTGACACCAACGATGGGGCTTATTTTACTCCCACTGACACCAACGATGGGGCTTATTTTACTCCCATTGACACCAATGATGGGGCTTATTTTACTCCCACTGACACCAACCATGGGGCTTATTTTACTCCCATTGACACCAACGATGGGGCTTATTTTACTCCCATTGACACCAATGATGGGGCTTATTTTACTCCCACTGACACCAACGATGGGGCTTATTTTACTCCCACTGACATCAACAATGGGGCTTATTTTACTCCCATTGACACCAATGATGGGGCTTATTTTACTCCCACTGACACCAACGATGGGGCTTATTTTACTCCCATTGACACCAATGATGGGGCTTATTTTACTCCCACTGACATCAACGAACGGGCTTATTTTACTCCCACTGGCATCAACGATAAGGCTTATTTTACTCCCACTGACACCAACAATGGGGCTTATTTTACTCCCACTGACACCAACGATGGGGCTTATTTTACTCCCACTGACACCAACGAAGGGGCTTATTTTACTCACCCCGACACCAGTGTACTTACATTTGCAACATTTGCCATTATTCTAATGTCATCAACAATGAGGCTTTTTTTATTCTCACTGTTCGGAATGATGAGGCTAAATGTACTTACACTAAGCCTGACACCAGCAATGGGGCATATTTTATCCTACTGGCACCAAGGATGCTGAGCTATTTTATTCCATTCACACAAAGAAAGGGGCTAAAGCTGGCCAGATGGATTGTTAATGGATTTCTCCATCCACACAATCAAGGTGGGTATAGTAATCCTCCCCACTGAGACATTGTATTCTGACCACAGGGACCAACAAATCATTTGATTGAGTTCTGTCACGCGGGAGCAGCCACACGTATATCGAAATTTGTCCGGTTCAGCAGGGAATTTCCATCCATCTATGGATCAATAGTGACTTTACTTCCACTGACTTTATTACATTGACACCAACAATGGTGACTTACTTTATTCTGCTGACACCAATGACGGGACTTATTTTATTCCACTGACACCAATGATGGGAGATATTTTATTCCCTTGACACCAACAATGGTGACTTACTTTATTCCACTGACACAAGTGATGAGACTTATTATATTCCCCTGACACCAATGATTGTTATTTATTTTATTCTTCTAACACCAATGATGAACACTCATTTTATCTCACTGACACCATGAAATGGGGTTTATTTTATTGTGCTGACACCAATGATGGGGTTTGTTTTATCACACTGACACCAATGATGGTGACTTATTTTATTCCTCTGACACCAGTGATGGGACTTATTTTATTTCCCTGACACCAATGATGGTGACTTATTTTATTCCACTGACACCAGTGATGGGACTTATTTTATTCCCCTTACACCAATGATGGGACTTATTTTATTGTGCTAACATCAATGATGGGGTTTATTTTATTGTACTGACACCAATGATGGGGTTTGTTTTATCACACTGACACCAATGATGGTCTCTTATTTTATTCCCCTTACACCAATGATGGTGACTTATTTTATTCCACTGACACCAATGATGGTCACTTATTTTATTCCCCTTACACCAATGATGGTGACTTATTTTATTCCACTGACACCAGAGATGGTCTCTTATTTTATTCCCCTGACACCAATGATGGTGACTTATTTTATTCCACTGACACCAGAGATGGTCTCTTATTTTATTCCCCTGACACCAATGATGGTCACTTATTTTATTCCACTGACACCAGTGATGTTCTCTTATTTTATTCCCCTTACACCAATGATGGTCTCTTATTTTATTCCCCTGACACCAATGACGGTCTCTTATTTTATTCCCCTGACGCCAATGATGGTCTCTTATTTTATTCCCCTAACACCAATGATGGCCTCTTATTTTATTCCACTGACACCAGTGATGGGACTTATTTTATTCCACTGACACCAATGATGGGAGATATTTTATTCCCTTGACACCAACAATGGATTCCACTGACACAAGTGATGAAACTTATTATATTCCCCTGACACCAATGATGGTGATTTATTTTATTCTTCTAACACCAATGATGAACACTCATTTTATCTCACTGACACCATGAATTGGGGTTTATTTTATTGTGCTGACACCAATGATGGGGTTTGTTTTATCACACTGACACCAATGATGGTCTCTTATTTTATTCTCCTTACACCAATGATGGTGACTTATTTTATTCCCCTTACACCAATGATGGTCTCTTATTTTATTCCCCTTACACCAATGATGGTCTCTTATTTTATTCCCCTGACACCAGTGATGGGACTTATTTTATTTCCCTGACACCAATGATGGTGACTTATTTTATTCCACTGACACCAGTGATGGGACTTATTTTATTGTGCTAACATCAATGATGGGGCTTAGTTCATCCCCCTGACACCAATGATGGGACTTATTTTATTCCACTGACACCAATGATGAACACTCATTTTATCTCACTGACATTATGAAATGGGGTTTATTTTATTGTACTGACACCAATAATGGTCTCTTATTTTATTCCCCTTACACCAATGATGGTCTCTTATTTTATTCCCCTAACACCAATGACGGTCTCTTATTTTATTCCCCTGACACCAATGATGGTCTCTTATTTTATTCCCCTGACACCAATGATGGTCTCTTATTTTATTCCCCTGACACCAATGATGGGACTTATTTTATTCCACTGACACCAGTGATGGTCTCTTATTTTATTCCCCTAACACCAATGACGGTCTCTTATTTTATTCCCCTGACACCAGTGATGGTCTCTTATTTTATTCCCCTGACACCAATGATGGTCTCTTATTTTATTCCCCTGACACCAATGATGGGACTTATTTTATTCCCCTGACACCAATGATGATCTCTTATTTTATTCCCCTGACACCAATGATCATCTCTTATTTTATTCCCCTGACACCAATGATGGGATTTATTTTATTCCCCTACCACCAATGATGTTCTCTTATTTTATTCCCCTAACACCAATGACGGTCTCTTATTTTATTCCCCTAACACCAATGACGGTCTCTTATTTTATTCCCCTGACACCAGTGATGGTCTCTTATTTTATTCCCCTGACACCAATGATGGGACTTATTTTATTCCCCTTACACCAATGATTGGACTTATTTTATTCCCCTTACACCAATGATGGTCTCTTATTTTATTCCCCTGACACCAATGATGGGATTTATTTTATTCCCCTTACACCAATGATGATGACTTATTTTATTCCACTGACAGCAGTAATGGGACTTATTTTATTCCACTGACACCAATGATGGGACTTATTTCATTTCCTTGACACCAATGTTTATTTTATCCCACTGACATCAATGATGGGACTTATTTTGTTCCACTGACACCATGAAAGGAGGTTTATTTTATCACACTGACACAAATGATGTGGTTTATTATATCCCACTGGAACCAATGCTGGGGCTTATTATATTCCCATTGACACCAATGATATGGGGTTTATTTTATTCCACAGACACCAAAGATAGGACTTATTGAATCCCACAATGAGACCTTTTTTTTATCATTGTGCACTATTGTATCCTAAACACATGAACGATAAAGCTTTTTTTTTCTTTTCTTTACATGCGGTGAAGCCACACCCACTGTTGACCACACCCGCTTTTACCACTCCCCCTTATTTGCATGCTGCATTTCTAGTCTAAAAACCCTCCAAGGTGTCCCTTCTAATTATTATCCAACATACAGCAACATATTCATCTCAAGGACATTACTTCCAGCAGGAAAAGAGTTTCTACCTATGATATGGTGTATGTCGGTTGTGTCTTTAGCCCCCTGCTTGCTGCGTATTCAGTATTTGTGCATTTGGTTGGGCTGCACCCCATACCATGTATAATAATGTATTGTCCTTGTAACGTTCAGTCCTCTCAGGACGTGTTGTGTAGGCGATGGCGGTGGATTTCTCCCCGTGCATTACACCATGAACGCAGGCCCTGAATAATTGCATTATGCAAGGTCTCCGGTGCACACTCCTGTGTCTCCATGGCAACAATCCGAGCTCCGGCCTTCCATGGATGAAGATGTCTTGTATCAGGAACCCCCCTCCTGACCCGGATCCGTCCTCATTATCTGATCAGCGATATACTGGATCATAACAAAAGTTTTTTTTTTAGCTTAGAGTTCTTGTCACTTATTTTTACTTGTTGTTCATAAAGAATAAAGTAAAAAGAAAAAAAAATCACTTTTACAGATCCATAGTCTAGAAATAAATAAATAAATATATATATATATATATATATATATATATATATATAAATACACATACACACACATATTCACTATATTGGCAAAAGTATTGGGACGCCTGCCTTTACCAGCACATGAAATTTAATGGCATCCCAGTCTTAGCCCGTAGGGTTCAATATTGAGTTGGCCCATCTTTTCCAGCTATAAGAGCTTCAACTTTTCTGGGAAGGCTGTCCACAAGGTTTAGGAGTGTCTATGGGAATGTTTGACCGTTCTTCCAGAAGCACATTTGTGAGGTCAGGCACTGATGTTAGATGAGAAGGCCTGGCTCGCAGTCTCTTCTCTAATTTATCCCAAAGGTGATCTATGGGGTTGAGGTCAGGACTCTATGCAGGCTAGTCAAGTTCCTCCACCCCAAACTCGCTCATCCATGTCTTTATGGACCTTGGTTTGTGCCCTGGTCCAAATCATTTGGTGGAGGGGGATTATGGTGTGCGTGTCATGTACCTGATGGTAGAGTCTGACTTATGCAGTAGGCAATCCCTCTTACGGACCTGGTTCCAGAACCCCTGGTAGAGCAGACAGGGAGCGCTGGAGCACAGGGTAGCATGAGGGCTGAATTGGACACAGGTGATATTGTAATGTCTTCCAGAAATCCGTGCAAGACTGAAGAGTAGTGATGCAGGCCGGGTCAGTAACGTGCGGGCAAAGCAGTACAGGAGGAGCAGGCAATCGGATGGTCAGGTGCAGGCAGGGTCTTTAACAGGCAGGCAGGTGGAGGTACACAGGGGTCAGACAGAAGAGTGGTCGTAGGCAAGCCAGGGGTCGCTGCAGGCAGAGCTCAAACAGGTCACTGAAAGGCACTGGTAACGCTGTAGAACGCCCTTAAGTCTGGGTGTCTCCTCCAGAATCGTTTAACAAGCTCTTTAGCATGGATATGGTCTTCGGGCTCCCATGAGATCTCGTCCATACCCCTTCCACTTGATCAGGAACTGGGTGATGCCCTGCTTCTTCCTGCAATCGAGGATGGCTTCCACCTCAAACTCTTCTTCACCGTCCACAAGGATCGGCTCAGGTGGGGTCGTCCTCCGGTCCTGGAAAGGGCCTGGGTCACGGGTTTCAGCAGGGTGACATGGAACACGGGGTGGACCCAAAGGGATGGTGGCAGATCCAACTCATACACCACCCTGTTAATCTTCCTCTTCATGGGGAACGGACAGATGAATATGGGACCCAGTTTCTTCGACGGGCAAGAAAGTCTCAGGTTCTTAGTTGCTAACCAGACTCGGTCACCAGGTTGTAAGACCAGTTCCCCACATCTCCTTTTGTCAAAGGCCCTTTTATAGTGTTCCTGCGCCCGGGACAGTGTTTACTGTAGTAATTTATTGTTCCTTTCAAGGAATTCTGTTGTTTTCTGTACCGTTGGCACCGTACTTTCTGGGATTAAGTTGGGTATAAATGTATGGTGGTAGCCGAGATTCACCCAAAATGGACATTGCTTGGTCGCTGAGTGTACGGTGTTAATGTAGGCGAACTCGGCTATTGGTAGCAGTGAGACCCAGTCGACCTGGGCAAAGGAGGAGTAACAGCGGAGATATTGTTCCAAGGTCTGATTAGTCCTCTGTCAGACCATTTGTTTGGGGATGATAGGCCGATGAGAATGCTAATTCGATTCCCAAAGTGGTACAGAAGGTACCTGTGAACTGCACCCCGCGATGTGAGACTATGTTGATGGGAATTCCGTGAAGATGAACCACTTCCTTGGTAAAAGTCTCTGCAGTTTCCACTGCGGTAGGAGTCCCTTTCATGGGGATAAAATGCGCCATTTTGGTAAGGCGGTCAACCACTACAAAGATGGAAGTGAATCTTTTAGATGGAGGTAGCTCGACTATAAAGTCCATCGAAATGTGGGACCATGGGCACTCCGGAATCGGCAGCAGACCCCAAGCTTTAGCCCAGCTGGTCTTGTTTTGGGCACAGACAGGACAAGCGCCGACATATTCCCTGCAGTCCTTGTTGGCAGAAGGCCACCAAAAGGAGCGCTACAGCAGCTCCGCAGTCTTGTGACCCCCAAAATGTCCCACCAGCTTGTGGTCATGGCTAAGCTCCAGCACTGAGAGGCGTAATTCCTTTGGGACGAATACTTTATCATGGTACCACCACAGCCCGTCCTTTAATGTCAGCCTAGGGTCTGGAGCCATAGTGGCTTTGGCCAGGGACCGTCTTATCTGAGACAATAAGTCCTCTTGGGTCAACAGGAAGTGCTGTGAAGATAGGATGGTGTCTGGTGGTGTGGACTCTCCTGATTTGCTCAACATCCTAGATAAATTGTCAGGCTTTGTGTTCTTCGACCCGGGCCTGTAGGTGATGTGTAGTTTAAAACGGGAGAAGAACAAAGCCCAACGTGCCTGATGGGGTCTAAGCCTTTTGGCCGTGCGTAGGTATGCAAGATTTTTATGGTCGGTGAAGACCATAACAGGGTGTGTAGCTCCCTCCAGTAGATACCGCCACTCCTCAAAGGCGGACTTGATGGCTAAGAGTTCCCGGTCACCTACATCATAATTTTTCTCCGGGGCAGAGAGCTTGCGAGAAAAGAAGACGATAGTGTGGAGAGAAGCCTTTGGGCCTTGCCTCTGGAAGAGGACTGCTCCCACTGCAGTCTCTGAAGCATCCACCTCCAGGATGGAGGGTAAGGCAGAATCTGAGCGCTTTAAGACAGCTGCGGATGTGAACAGCTGCTTAAGTTTTAGGAAGGCTTCTTGGGCTTCAGAGGTCCAGTGGAAGAGGGTGTTCTGCTTGGTGAGCTGGGTAATTGGTGCAATCACTGCGGAGAACCCCTTAATGAACTTCCTATAGAAGTTGGCGAAGCCTATAAATCGTTGGACCCCTTTTCTGTCTACAGGAGCTGGCCAGTCCAAGATGGCAGACACTTTTTGTGGGTCCACAGTGATTACGGTAACTGAGATGAGCAGACCCAGGAACGGAATGCTGAAGCACTCAAATGCATACTTTTCTGCCTTAGCGTAAAGCCCATGTTGTCGGAGGCGCTGTAACACACACTTGACGTGCCTGCGGTGCTCTTCCAATGTGGCTGAAAAAATGAGGATATCGTCCAAGTAGACGATGACGAATTGGTCCAGGTAATCCCGGAAAATGTCGTTCACCAGGTGTTGAAAGGTGGCTGGAACGTTACAGAGCCCAAAGGGCATGACAAGGTATTCGAAGTGGCCGAACCGTGTTCGGAAGGCCGTTTTCCACTCGTCACCCTCCCGGATGCGAAGGAGATTGTAAGCCCCGCGAAGATCCAACTTGGTAAATACCGTAGCTGCCCGAGCTTTTGGAACAGTTCTGGGACCAGAGGTAGAGGGTAGCGATTGTTAATTGTGACCTTGTTGAGGTCTCTATAGTCAATGCAGGGTCTTAAGGAAAATCCCTGCACCTGCCGGAGAAGTAGAGGGCCGAATGAATCCCTTTTCAAGATTCTCGTCTCAAGTAAGCCTTGAGAGCTTTCAGCTCTACTTCCGAGAGAGGGTAAATCCTGCCAAATGGTATCTCAGCACTGGCCAACAGCTCTATCGGGCAGTCATAGGGCCTGTGAGGTGAAAGTTTGTCTGCCCCTTTCTTACTGAACACATCAAGGAATTCATGGTAGACGGAGGGGAAAGCTAGGCGGGTTTCTGGATCCGGGTCCACGTCTAAGCATAGCATAGTAGGAGAGACTTCCGACCTTAGCTGCTGACAATGGTGCTGGCAGTAGAAGGAGGAAAACAGAACTTCCCCAGTGGACCAATTGATAGTGAGGCAATGAGCCCGGAGCCATGGCAGTCCTAAGATGATAGGGAAAAGCAGGGAAGCAATAACATCCAACAGTAGATACTCTGTGTGACCGTTGGTCGTCTTGGCAAGCAGAGGAACTGTCTCATGGGTGACGGCACCCGATTTAATGGCGGATCCATCCGCCAGGCGGATGACCATCTGGTGTGTCTTAGGTCTAAGCGGGATGCGGTGCTGAGCTGCAAATGTTAAATCTAGGAAGCAGCTGCATGCTCCAGAATCGATGATGGCTGGGACCTGAATGCTCCCACTTGGAAGCCGTAGTTAGACAGGCAGAACAAGATGGGTTGTCATATTGAGCACAGACAAGACTTCTCCCTGGATGGGGTGGAGCCCCTTATCCTGTTTGGCGGAACAAGACTTGACAAGGTGTCCTGGACCTCCGCAGCAGAGACAGAGGTTGGAGGTCAGATGCCTCGGTCTCTCCTCTGGGGAGAGCGAGGGTCGTGAAAGTCCAGGCCCCGATGGGTCTCGGAGGATAGGTCCTGGGTAGCTGGGTACTCTGGGTGGCATCCTGGCAGGTCTGGCAAGTCCTGCGGACCTTTCCGCTCTGCGTTCCCGCAGGCGGCGGTCAACCTGGATGGTCAGGTTAATCAAGACATCCAGGCACCGGGGGACACCCACACGAGCCAACTCATCCTTCAACAGATCTGAGAGGCCCAGCCTGAACTGATGGCAGAGGGCCGCCTCATTCCAGGCCGTATCAGCACTCCAGCACCGGAATTCAGCCACATAGTCCTCCGCCATATGGTGGCCTTGCTGGAGTGTGTGGAGAGTGGCCTCCACAGTAGCAATCTAGTGGGGGTCCTCATAGAGCCGGGCCATAGACTGAAAGAAGAGGGTGAGGTTGGCGGTTTCTGATGCCTTTTGTTCTAGGAGCCGGTGGGCCTAGACCTGGGGGCCATCGCATATCAAGGAGATGACCATTCCCACCTTGGAGGTTTCCAGGGAAAAGGTGCGGTAGAGCTCACAGGCGCTACGGAACACCTGAAACTTCCTACGGTCTCCTGTAAACCGTTCTGTGGGAAGGGTTACCATGATGCTGGCAGCCAGCAGGCTGGAACGTGAAGGAGCTGGCAAAGAAAGCTCCAGAACCCCGCTCGCGAACGCGTATAGCCGCGCGCACAAGCGTCAAAGACAGGTGAAGGCATGGATCTTCTCCTAACAGTGGGGATGTTTTTCAGGGGTTGGGCTCGGCCCCTTAGTTCCTGTGAGGGGAACTCTTAAAGCATCAGCATACCAAGACATTTTGGACAATTTCATGCTTCCAACTTTGTGGGAACAGTTTGGGGATGACTCCTTCCTGTTCCAACATGATTGCGCACCAGTGCAAAAAGCAAGGTCCATAAAGACATGGATGAGCAAGTATGGGGTGGAGGGACTTGACTGGCCTGCACAGAGTCCTGACCTCTACCCAATAGAACACCTTTGGGATAAATTACAGCGGAGACTGCGAGCCAGGCCTTCTCATCCAACATCAGTGCCTGACCTCACAAATGCGCTTCTGGAAGAATGGTCAAACATTCCCATAGACACTCCTAAACCTTGTGGACAGCCTTCCCAGAAGAGGTGAAGCTGTTATAGCTGCAAAGGGTGGGCCAACTCAATATGGAACCCTACAGACTAAGACTGGGATGCCATTAAAATTCATGTGCGTGTAAAGGCAGGTGTCCCAATACTTTTGGTAGACATTAAGGGTGCCCAATGAACACACAAACATCTTAACCACTTGCCCTCCAAAAGATTAACCCCCTTCATGACTAGGTCATTTTTCGTGATACAGCACTGCGTTACTTTAACTGACAATTGCGCGGTCGTGTGACGTTGTACCCAAATAAAATTTATGTCCTGTTTTCCCCACAAATAGAGCTTTCTTTTGGTTGTATTTGATCACCACTGTGTTTTTTTTTTTTTGCGCTATAAACAAAAAAAGACAATATTTTTTAACTTTCTGTTATAAAACATACCATTAAAAAAAAAAATTCTTCATAAATTTAGGCCAATGTGTATTCTGCTACAGGTTTTTGGTAAAAGAAAATCCCAATAAGCGTATATTGATTGGTTTACGCAAACGTTATAGGGTCTACAAACTATGGGATATTTTTATGGAATTTCTATTTATTTATTTTTTTTACTACGGTGATCAGCGACTTATAGCGGGGCTGCGATATTGCAGCAGAGATTCTGACACTTTTTTTTTCTTCTTGTATATATCTTTTTATTCGTTTTCAATTCCAACAGATTACAAAGCAAGACAAACCACAGAAGAAATCACGAGTACATATATCACATAACATCACCCAAGAACACATAACGGAAGAACTTATTTCCCTTTTTATTTTCTCCCCCCCCTTTTTTTTTTTTTGATGATAAAGGATTCCTTATAAGTACCTGGAGCCCCCCCCCCCCCCAGTTTGCCCCCCTCCCTCCCCCCTTTTTTTTTTTCTTCCACTGACATAAATGATGAAAATGTTCATTAACCACTTGCCGACCACCAACCGCAGGTTGACGGCGACAAGGTGGCTCGATATCGCAAACCGCCATCACATGACGGCGGTTGCGAGATCGTGCACGGTGAGCGCGCGTGCGCCACCGGAGGCGCACTCGCACGCTCACTGTGTCCGGGGGGGGGCCAGGGAGCGGGTAGGGAGGACTCAATCTCCGCCGGCTACCCGCGATGTCCCCCCCCTCAGTGAAAGAACGAAGATCCGTGCATATAAACACGGATCTCCATTCTGTGAGAGGGGGAAGGGCGGTGATCACAGGCTTCCTCTATATGGAAGCCGTGATCACTCCCCTTCCCCTGCCAGTCAAACACTAATACAGTTAGAACACGCCCAGGGAACACAGTTAACCCTTAGAGCACCCCCCCAGGTTAACCCCTTCACTGCCAATGGCATTTACACAGTAATCAGTGCATTTTTATAGCACTGATCGCTGTATAAATGCCAATGGTCCCAAAAAAGTGTCAAAATGGTCCGACATGTCCGCCGCCGAGGTACCACTAAAAATCGCAGATCGCCATCATCACTAGTAAAAATAAAAAAAAAAATAAAAACCCCAGAAATTAATTCTCATCATCCGTAAACGCGGCAACTTTTGCGCAAACCAATCAATAAACGCAGATTGCGATTTTTTTTATCACAAATATGAGGAAGAATATAAATCGGCCAAAACCGATGAAAAAAATTTTTTTTTTAATATATTTTTTTTTTGGATTTGTATTTCAGCAAAAACTAAGAAATTAGTTTTTTTTTTTGCAAAATTGTCGCTCTTCTTTTGTTTTTAGCGGTGATCAGAAATGACGCAGCGGTGATCAAATACCACCAAAAGAAAGCTCTATTTGTGGGAAAAAAAGGACGCAAATTTTATTTGGGTACAGCGACGCACGACCGCGCAATTGTCAGTTAAAGCGACGCAGTGCCGAATCGCAAAAAGTGCTCTGGTCCTAAAGTGTGAAATCCTTCCGGGGCTGAAGTGGTTAAATAGGTACCTGGAGGGTGGTTTTTTTTTTTTTTTTTCTCCTTTCTTTTTGTGCCGATCCTGTTGTACCGATGGCAAAGCTCCACTGCATGAGCTTACCTTTCTCCTACATTAGGTTTTACTAAATTTTTATTTTTAGGGAACTGGCAGTATTGCCTTATTAGCTGTTCTTGCCCATGGTAAATTAAATACACTACAGGTTGGGGAACTGTTTTTTATGATTTTTATGATGTCGGAAATTTTTGTTTGTGTGAGTCCGTTTGGGTTTTTTTTTTTCTCTCCCTCTGCCTCTCTGTCTCCGGTCCCTCATCGCACCCCCTCCGCCCGATGGATGGGTTATGTACAAATTACTAGTATCTTAGGCTCATGGTGGTGTCGATTTGCTCCTTTAAAGTGAAAGGTCTGAATCACCCTAATAAACGCACCCAGATCTTACATTACCTTCATAAAGAAAAGGTACATAGCTCTCTTTCAAGAGACTCATTTTTGTTCTAATGCTTTTCCCACTTGTAATAACAAACACTTTTACCATATGGTTCCACAGCAGAAATCCATGTGCAAAATCCAAGGGAGTCTCGATTGCTATTCATAAAAAAGCACAGTGTCAAGTTGTTGATTCAAAAATTGATCCTCATGGTAGATACAGATTCCTTAAGGTTAAATTGGGAACAACCCTTTATACCTTGGCTAATGTGTATCTCCCTAATACTTCTCAGGTTCCACAAGGGCTCGGATACCTACGGTTGCTCGAATCTTATGCGGAGGGTGAGATCATCATGGGGGGGACTTTAATTTAGTTCTTAATCCTCGGTTGGATTCATCATCTGGCAAAACTAGTATTCTACTTTCTACTCTTCGTAAATTTAAACAGAAACTGTCTTCAATGAAGCTATTTGACTTATGGCGAATCCTACATTTGGGTGAAAGGGATTATACTTTCTGTTCACCAGTACATAAAACCCATAGTAGAATTGACTATATTTTTGTGATACAATCCTTACTGGACGCAGGCCCTACAATAAGCATTAAACCTAAAATTTGGTCAGATCACTCGCCAGTTTTCTGTTGCCTAAATTTTGCAGAAATGCCTGTCAGGGACAGATACTGGAGACTCAATGATAATTTACTTTTTGATCCTGTTTGTGTTGCGGATATTAACCTCTTGCTTACTGGGCACTTAAACCCCCCTCCTGCCCAGACCAATTTTCAGCTTTCAGCGCTGTCGCATTTTGAATGACAAGCTCTGACAGGCGATCGCGGGTCTCGA
The DNA here is from genome assembly GCA_018402905.1 of Glandirana rugosa. Taxonomy (NCBI): domain Eukaryota; kingdom Metazoa; phylum Chordata; class Amphibia; order Anura; family Ranidae; genus Glandirana; species Glandirana rugosa. The sequence continues at coordinate 132,481 of BLSH010427305.1, read as the reverse complement.
GCGGACATCGAGTCCGCCCAACCCGCGGGCACGCCTACGCAGCGTGTGATGGCCGTGTGCCCCGCCGCATGTGAGTGCGCGCCGATAGCATGCAAAGGGGCGGACATCCATGGACGTCCACCCGGCAATTGAGATCTGCGCTGTAGCCGTCTTTCAGGTATAGCGCGGATCTGAAGTTGTTAAAAAACAATTTCTAACTTCGTGCAAGATCATAGATCAGACAGCCTGACCCCAACTATAAAGTGGGAAGCATTAAAATGCGTCCTGAGGGGTATCTTCATTTCCCATGGGACTAGACTTAAAAAGGCAAAGGCGGCAGAATTTAATACCTTAATTCAAAAGCTTTCTGATGTAAAAACAAAACACAAAAATACTAAATGTCGAGGAACACGTAATCAGGCTCTCGAATATACAAAATCAGATAAGGCGTCTTTTGGATCAACACTCCTTGCGGGTTCGGGATAAGTTCTTAAGAACCTCGTATGAATATAGCAATAAGAATGGGTCGCACCTGGCAAGGAGTCTTCATCCAAAGGCTTCTTCAGTAACTATCAAGAAATTGTCTCCTACAGGTAAGGACTCGGTGTATACAAATTTTGCGACCTTCCGTGATTATTATTCTGCGTTATACAATATTTCTCAATCCTTAGAGAGGGAAGAGGAAATATTATCATATATAAATGAAACACCTTTACCAAGTCTTGACTCATCCACTAAGTCCTCCATGGATACTGACTTTACTTCAGAAGAATTAATTTCAGTTATTCAACTTGCAAAAAATGGTAAAGCTCCAGGTCCAGATGGATTTTCCAATCGATTCTATAAAACATTTTCTTTAGATCTGGCCCCACTTCTTTTGGAATCATTCAATTCAATCTCGAAGTCCCAATTATTTCCACATGAGGCCTTAAAGGCCCATATATCTGTAATATTGAAACCAGGTAAGGATGAAGCCAATCCAAGTAGTTACTGGCCAATTTCGTTACTGAACTGTGATATAATTTTTTACGCAAAAACGATAGCCAATAGGCCGATACTCCCACGTATAATTCATTCAGATCAGACAGACTTCGTGAGAACTAGAGAAGCGCGCGACAATACCATGAAGACTCTTTTGTTAATATCTATAGCACAGAAGTGCCAGATCCCTGCCTGTTTGCTAGTGATTGATGCTGAAAAGGGATTTGATCGCTTAAATTGGAGATTTGTATTACACTCACTCCATCAACTCAATCTTGGTGATTATATGATCAATAAAATAATGGCACTATATACTAATCCATATGCACAAGTAAGAACTAATGGTACCTTATCATCCCCATTTAAGATTATTAATGGAACTCGCCAGGGCTGCCCTTTATCTCGCTTGTTGTATGTGATAATGATGGAGCATTTAGCAATGGCCATACGTAATAATCCTTCTATACACGGAATTACCATGAACAAAATAGAATACAAATTATCTCTTTATGCAGATGATGTTTTACTTTATATCTCTTCCCCCAGGCTGAATATTCCTTCTATTTTAAAGGAACTCAATTTGTGTGAGTACTTTTAAAGTTAATTTAACAAAATCAGATTTACTGAATATCTCACTACCTAATGAGGAAACTACCTCTTTAGATACACTGTTTTCCTTCCATCTGCAGGAGGTAGCAGTGAAGTACTAAGGAGTGCTGATCCCTATGAATCTATCACTTATTTTTTATCTAAATTTTTCACCAAACTATCTCTATCCTGGTTTGGTAGAATCAATGCTATCAAGATGGACATCTTACCTAGATATTTATATTTGTTTCAAACCTTACCTATAAAAATTCCAAAAATGTATTTTAAAAAAAATAAATAGATGTTTATTTCAATTCATCTGGAAAACGACTAAGCCCAGATTAAATCGAAAAATGCTTTGCCGACCGAAGGCTCGTGTGGGGTGCGGCTCTGCCGGACATTGAAGGTTACTATAGGGCCGCTATATTTTCAAACATCTCGGATTGGTTTCATCACTCTTCCGATACACAATGGGTTCAAATTGAAACAGAAACATCACCCATACATCCCAAGGCCGCGCTGTGGGTTCCTCTTAAAACTATCAGAGAACGCGCCTTGTGGCCATGGATTACCTATACAGTTTTGGAATGCTGGCATCATTATTTAAAGCTCCTTCTAATATCTACTATTCCAAGCCCTCTCACATCACTGTTGGATAACACGTCCTTTCCTATCGGGCTTCATTCACAAGCTTTCCCAGGCTGAGATAGAATTTTTTGGCCACAGATTAGGTATGTGACCTTAAATAATACATTTATAACATTTACAAACTTTCAAAATATTCATAGTTAAAGTAGAGGTCTCTGGTTTATTTACTTACAATTACAAAGTTATTTTGGATCTCTACAGCCCAGGACAAATATATATAGGCTACTTACAAAATTTGAAGAATTATGCCTCTCCTCTGAGCCTCCACTGCATACTATATCTAAGATTTATAAAATATTATTAAATTTAGACTCACCAGGCCTACCAACTTATAAAGTAAAATGGGCTACCAAATTGAATTGCTCGATTAAGGAAGAGAACTGGGGTCAAATCTTTATTAACATGCACAAATTCTCGAGAGCATGCAAAGCCCAGGAGCGTAATTTTAAGCTGGTATCGAGATGGTACCGAATGCCAGCTGACTTACTTCGTATTTTTACTTCTCAATCAGAACTGTGTTGGGGATGTCATATATCTAGAGGAGACTTTACCCATGTATGGTGGGCTTGTCCCCCGATTTATAAATTATAAGAACGAGTTATACACCTTTTTAACCTAGTGACGGGTGAGAGGGTGTCTAACTCAGTAGAGGTGACTTTATCATCTCTTTTTCCAAATACACTGCCCAAAGTTAGGAAATCTCTTCTGGGTTTTTTAATATCAGCAGCTAGGCAGCTAATCCCTAAGTATTGGAAGACAACTAGCTCTCCCTCATTTCCAGAGTGGATTGAGAATCTACAGTCGTATGCAAAAGTTTAGGAACCCCTGACAATTTCCATGATTGTCATTTATAAAAATTTGGGTGTTTGGATCAGCAATTTCATTTTGATCTATCAAATAACTGAAGGACACAGTAATATTTCAGTAGTGAAATGAGGTTTATTGGATTAACAGAAAATGTGCAATATGCATCAAAACGAAATTAGACAGGTGCATAAATTTGGGCACCCTTGTCATTTTGTTGATTTGAATACCTGTAACTACTTAGCACTGATTAATTGGAACACACAATTGGTTTGGTGAGCTCATTAAGCCTTGAACTTCATAGACAGGTGCATCCAATCATGAGAAAAGGTATTTAAGGTGGCCAGTTGCAAGTTGTTGTTCTCGTTGACTCTCCTCTGAAGAGTGGCAACATGGGGGCCTCAAAACAACCCTCAAATGACCTGAAAACAAAGATTGTTCTACATTATGGTTAAGGGGAAGGCTACAAAAAGTTATCACAGAGATATAAGCTGTCAGTGTCCACTGTGAGGAACATAGTGAGGAAATGGAAGACCACAGGCACAGGTCTTGTTAAGGCCAGAAGTGGCAGCCACATAAAATATTGGAGAGGCGAAGGCGAAGGATGGAGAGAACGGTCAAAAACAGCCCACAGACCACCTCCACAGACCTCCAACATCAACTTGCTGCAGATGGTGTCACTGTGCATCGTTCAACAATTCAGCGCACTTTGCACAGGGAGAAGCTGTATGGGAGATGCGAAAGAAGCCTTTTCTGCACACACGCCACAAATGGAGTCTCTTGAGGTATGCTATGCAAACGCATATTTGGAAAAGATTTGAGTTATTTGGTCATAACAAGGGGCGTTATGCATGGCGGCAAAAGAACACCGCGTTCCAAGAAATACACTTGCTACCCACAGTAAAATTTTGTGGAGGTTCCATCATGCTGTGGGGCTGTGTGGTCGGTGCCGGTACTGGGAATCTGGTTAAAGTTGAGGGTCGCATGGATTCCACTCAATATCAGCAGATTCTTGAGAATAATGTTGAGGAGTCACAAAGTTGAAGTTGCGCCAGGGTTGGATATTTCAACAAGACAGTGACGCAAAACACTGCTCAAAATCTACTCGGGCATTTATGCAGAGGAATAAGTCCAATGTTCTGGAATGGCCATCCCAGTCCCCAGACCTGAATATCATTGAACTTCTGTGGGGTCATTGGAAGGCGGGCTGTCCATGCTCGGCAACCATCGAACCTAACTGAGCTGGAGATGTTTTGTAAGGAGGAATGGTCCAAAATACATTCATCCAGAATCCAGACACTCATTACAGGCTATAGGAAGCGTCTAGAGGCTGTTATTTCTGCTAAAAGAGGCTCTACTAAATATTGATGTGATTTTTCTGTTGGGGTGCCCAAATTTATGCACCTGTCTAATTTCATTTTGATGCATATTGCGCATTTTCTGTTAATCAAATAAACCTCATTCCACTACTGAAATATTAATGTGTCCTTCAGTTATTTGATAGATCAAAATGAAATTGCTGATCCAAACACCCAAATATTTATAAATGACAATCATGGAAATTGTCAGGGGATCCTAAACTTTTGCATACAACTGTAAATGGGATCATGCGTATGGAGGAACTGGTATCAGAAAACAATGACACCATGGAAAAGTTTAAAGGGGTATGAAGGACCTGGTTAGCATTTATAGACCCATAAAGGACTCTGACCTTCGGTTTGGTCTGAATATGGCGCAGGCTCACAAGCTGGCTCTAGGCGCCCATGGGCGGCGAGGTGATGGGTGTGAGGAGGAGGACCAGAGGCAGAGAGAATCCCTTCCCCCCCTTTTCTTTTTTTTTTCCTTCCGTTATGTGTTCTTGAGATTCTGACACTTTGCGAGAACCAGTGACACTAATACAGTGATATGCACTGGCAGGGAAGGGGTTAAACATTTAGGGCAGGGGTCTCCAAACTTTCTAAGCAAGGGGCCAATTTACTGTCCTTAAGACTTTAGGGGGGCTGGACTGTGGCGAGTGGGAGTAGAAAATGCCCCAGCATCAATGCCCCTTCATTGGTTTTAATGGGAGGAATAATGGCCCATTGTTGATATCAATGAGAATATTAGTGCTCCATCATTGGTGTCAGATGGTGGAATAGTGCCTCAAGGGCCAGAAAAAGGCAAGTGAAGGGCCACATCTGGCACCCAGGCCGCAGTTTGGAAACCACCGATCAATGGTGATCAAAGGATTAAATGTGTGCCTAGTCAGTATTTATGTGTTTACTATGTATGCTGCTTTTACTAGGGGAAGACTTGGATCCTAGTCCCTGCTTTGCAGAGACACAGGACCCATGCCTTCACCCCTTTCAGAACCGGGATCTGCCTTGTTTACATAGGCAGATCCCTGTACCGTGTTGTTTACACATGATCGGCGGGTGCTGGAGAACACCAAGTCCCCGGGACCCACAGATCGGCTTCTACCATTTAGGTGCCTTTACGCATTTTGCTGGAAGCACTGCCTGCTTCTTCAGGAGAGTAGATGTCAGGGGTCAGGCTTGAAGACCAGTAGCTATAGCAGTAGACAGCCTCCTACCGACCAGCAGGGTAGGTACACAAGTAGGTGACCTTGGCTGATGATCCAGGCTCACCCAAGCTGCTAAGCCAAGAATACACCACTGACCCTAGCTGTGGGTCAGATAAAAATCTTCTAGAGGTTCAGATTAGGCTGCAGGCTCTCGTTTGGAGACCCGCTGCATTAGAGGATCTCACAATGCAGATATACAGCTATCAGGCTGTAGGAAAAGAAGTGCCTAGGCACACTCAAGTACCAGGAAGTAGATATGTATAGAACGAAAAAATATGATTTGTTTCAATGAATTATTTTCATAAATTTGTTAAATTAATTTAATTTGTTTTGTTTATTAGAATTCCATTCTATTCTTTTATTTTCTATTCTATTGTTTTTTCTATTCTATTCTTTTCTATTATATTATTTTATTTTTATTCCTTTCTATTCTATTTGACTTTCAGAAGATGGTTATATACCTTCTATTTTTTTATTCTATTCTAATCTATTTAAATTCAAATTGATTCTATTCAAAATTAGAATTTCAGGAAGATGGTTATATGCTATTTCATTCTATTGTTTTTCTATTCTATTCTTTTCTATTCTAATCTATTTGAATTCAAATGTATTCTATTCGATTTTAAAATTTTAGGAAAATGGTTATATTCTTTCTATCGTTTTTCTATTCTATCCTTTTCTATTCTATTCTTGTATTTTCTATTCTAATCTATTCAAAATCGAATGCATTCTATGCAAATTTTGGTAAATGATTATATTTTCTATTCTATTGTTTCTTCTATTCTATTCTTTTCTATTATATTTCAAATTTATTCCATTGAAATCCAAATGTGTTCTATTCGAAATTCGAATTTCAGAAGATGATTATACTGTAATCTATTTATTTTTTTTTCTGTTCTATTCTATTGTTTTTTCAATTCTATTCTATTCTATTATTTTCTATTCTATTCCAATTAGAATTTATTCTATTTGAAATATGAATTTCAGAAGAAGGTTATATTCTTTTCATATTATTCTAGTCTACACTTTTTTATTCTATTGTTGTCTATTTTATATTTCTATTCCTTTATTTTCTATTCTATTTTATCCTGTCATTTTATTTTTATTCTACTTTGTTCTGTTTTACTCTATTCTTTTCTATTCTATTTTTTTATTTTCTATTCGGAAATTCGAATTTCGTCCTAAATGTAGTTTTGTTATTTCGTTTCGTTTTAGTTTAGTTTAAATACATTATAATTGAAATTTGAAAATTTGGATACATCCGAATAACGAAAAATTACTCAGCATTTTGATTCAGAATTTAAGTGTTGCCTGGACGCAATTACATTTTTCTAGATGCCCCCTATAGTATAACAAATCTTCACCTTCTGAGTTCAAGTCCACTTTAGAAATGAATAAACTGCTTGGAGAAGACGCTTTCCATATTACAGAAGTCCCGCTAAATGCGACCAACTTCTATTAGCTAGTGTGAGTAGAAGTCGGTTTGTTTACAATGGGAACTTTTTGCTTCTGGTTTGTGCGGTCTATTTAACAGGTTTGTAATCTGAACTGTCAGTTATTTTCCTTGTTAAAGCTGTGACTGCTGAATGCAATTATCTGATTGGTTGCTAAGTTTCCAACAGTAATCGTTATTTGCTATCCTTATCTGCTTCAAAGCAATGCATCCCTTATGTTTATCTTAGCGTTGCACAACTTGTGTTTGGCTTGGTTAAAAAAAAAAAAAAAAGTATGTCCATACCCATGTTTGTGTACATTTGAGTTGTTAAAAAAGTCCTGATGAGAAATGTTAGACCCCTTTCTTCTAAGGTCAGTCCTGCAGGTCATGTGACCAATGCCAAGGCATTCTTCATTTCATCTCTATCTGAGGGGTCATTAGTTTGACATTAAATACTGTTGTAGCTAGCTGCCGTAATCCCAGTATTATTATGTACTCTGAGCGATTCTCTTTCAGATAAAAGTGGTCCTAGTGGCGGATCTGACACAGGATCACTTTTATAGGCGGCGGGAGAGGTGCCCCCCCCTCACCACTTCCCAGTCATATCGGAGCTTACCGGAGCAGTCGGTAAGCCCAGAGCCAATCTGATCCATCAGATGCCTGGGCAGGAAGTCAAGTGAGGGCAAGATAGACCACACTCAGCTTTATGCCTTGAAGCAGGGGTCTCCAAACTTTCTAAACAAAGGGCCAGTTTACTGCCCTTCAGACTTCATCATTGGTGTCAGTGGGAGAAATTGTGCCCCATCGTTGGTGCCACTGGGAGGAATGGTGTCCCAGCTTTGGTGTCATTGGGAGGAATGGTGTCCCATCATTGGTGTCATTGGGAGGAATGGTGTCCCATCATTGGTGTCATTGGGAGGAATGGTGTCCCAGCATTGGTGTTATTGGGAGGAATGGTGTCCCAGCATTGGTGTCATTGGGAGGAATGGTGTCCCAACATTGGTGTCATTGGGAGGAATGGTGTCCCAGCATTGGTGTCATTGGGAGGAATGGTGTCCCATCATTGGTGTCATTGGGAGGAATGGTGTCCCATCATTGATGTTATTGGGATGAATGGTGTTCCATCATTGGGGTCATTGAGAGAAATTGTGCTCCATCATCTGTGCCTTTGGGAGAAATTGGGTCCCATCATTGGGAGAAATTGGGTCCCATCATTGGGAGAAATTGGGTCCCATCATTGGGAGGAATTGTGTCCCATCATTGGGAGGAATTGTGTCCCATCATTGGGAGGAATTGTGTCCCATCATTGGGAGGAATTGTGTCCCATCATTGGAACCAGAGGATGAAATAGTGCCCCAAGGGCCAGATATAAGCAAGGAAAGGGCCACATCTGGCCCCCGGGCCGCAGTTTGGAGACCACTGCCTTGGAGGATTGGAGCAACGTCTGACATCACTTCCGCCTCTCGGGCTTAAAGGGCTGATTTTTTGTTTTATGTTAAAGGCAAAATGTCATTTTTTTTTTTTTGCTTTAAGGGTAAGGGAGAGATGTGAGGTTTTTTTTGACCCCAGACCTATCAATAGAGGACCTGTCATGCTTATTTCTATAACAAGGGATTTGTTCATTCCTTTTAATAGACATAAAAGTGATAAAAAAAAGAAATAAGGGACAATGCAAAAATAAAAAAGTAAAGTAAAATAAAGAAGAAAAAGAAGAAACCTGTGACAACCACTTTAACCTACAGGTAAGCCTAGAATGAGTCTTACCTGTAGGTGCCCTGCATATCTCCCAAACCTGCACGGGTCAGGAGATATGCAGTGTTTTGCATGTGCAAAACACGGCGGTTCCCCATTCTGACAGGCGAAATGACAGTGATTAACTGATCCCTGTATTCGGGATCAGTTAGATCTGTCATGCCCCTGCCAGCCCAGCCCCCATACAGTTAGAACACAGTGAGGGAACACCGTTAACCCCTTAATCCCCCCCTACAGGTTAACCCCTTCCCTGCCAGTGACATTTATACAGTAAATCAATGGCTATTTTTAGCTCTGATCGCTGTATAAATGTCATTGGTCCCAAAAAAGTGTCAAAAATGTCAGATCTGTCTGTGGCAATATCGCACTCCCGATAAAAAAAAAAAAAAAAAAAAAACGCAGATCGCCGCCATTACTAGTAAAAAAAAAAAAATAGTAAAAAACGCCATAAATCAATTCTCAGTTTGTAAACGCAGCAATTTTTGCACCAACGAATCAATATACGCCTATTGCATTTTTTTGTTACCACAGATATGTAGAAGAATATATATCGGCCTAAACTGAAGAACAAATTCTTTTTTATATATTTTTTTTGGACATGTATTAAAGCAAAAAGTAAAAAATATTGGGTTTTTATTTTTTTCAAAATTGCCGGTCTTTTTTTGTTTACAGCGCAAAAAATAAAAAAAAACGCAGAGGTGATTAAATACCACCAAAAGAAAGCTCTATTTGTGGGGAAAAAAAGACGTCAATATTGTTTGCGTACAACGTCGTACGACAGCGCAATTGTCAGTTAAAGCGACGCAGTGCCGAATCGCAAAAAGTGCTCTGGTCAGGAAGGGGGAAATCCTTCTGGGATTGAAGTGGTTAAAGGCAAAATGTATTTTATTTTTTTTTGCTTTTAAGGGTAAATGAGAGACTCGGGGTCTTTTTGACCCCAGATCTCTCAATAAAGAGGACCTGTCATGCTTATTTTTAATACAAGGGATATTTACATTCCTTGTAAATTAAAGGGACAGTGTAAAAATAAAAAAAAGTAATATAAATAATAAAAAAATTTAAAGCATGCCATCCTTCTGTGCTCACGCGCAGAAGCGGATGCATATGTATGTTGCGCCGGCATATTTAAATGGTGTTCAAACCACATATATGAGGTATCGCCATGATGGTTAGAGCGAGTGCAATAATTCTAGTGCAAGACCTCTTCTGTAAATCTAAACTGTAACATTTTTTAAAGCGTCGCCTAAAGGGGTATTTCGGTACCGTAGTTTGTAGCCATTCCACAAGCGTGCGCAATTGTAAAGCATGAAATGTTAGGTATCAATTTACTTGGCATAACATCATCCTTCACATTCTGAATGGACACACAGAGCTGCAGCTCGGGTGCCCCCATAGCAAGCTGCTTGCTGTGGGGGCACTCAAAGGGAAGGAGAGGCCAGGAAAGCCAAAGAGGGACCCGAGAAGAGGAGGATCCAGGCTGTTCTGTGCAAATCCTCTGCAACAGAGCGGGTAAGTACAGGGTGGGCCATTTATATGGATACACCTAAATAAAATGGGAATGGTTGGTGATATTAACTTCCTGTTTGTGGCACATTAGTATATGTGAGGGGGGAAACTTTTCAAGATGGGTGGTGACCATGGCGGCCATTTTGAAGTCGGACATTTTGAATCCAACTTTTGTTTTTTCAATAGGAAGAGGATCATGTGACACATCAAACTTATTGGGAATTTCACAAGAAAAACAATGGTGTGCTTGGTTTTAACGTAGCTTTATTCTTTCATGAGTTATTTACAAGTTTCTGACCACTTATAAAATGTGTTCAATGTGCTGCCCATTGTGTTGGATTGTCAATGCAACCCTCTTCTCCCACTCTTCACACACTGATAGCAACACCGCAGGAGAAATGCTAGCACAGGCTTCCAGTATCCGTAGTTTCAGGTGCTGCACATCTCGTATCTTCACAGCATAGACAATTGCCTTCAAATGACCCCAAAGATAAAAGTCTAAGGGGGTCAGATCGGGAGACCTTGGGGGCCATTCAACTGGCCCACGACGACCAATCCACTTTCCAGGAAACTGTTCATCTAGGAATGCTCGGACCTGACACCCATAATGTGGTGGTGCACCATCTTGCTGGAACTATGATGTCGGTGATAGGGAATTGCTGTCCATCAAGTCGGCTTTGGAGGAATGGCGGTACCTCCTGGAAGGAGCAGCTCACCTGGTATTGGTTTTTACTGACCATAAAAACCATATGTGGTGAAGATACGAGATGTGCAGCACCTGAAACTAGGGATACTGGAAGCCTTTGCTAGCATTTCTCCTGCGGTGTTGCTATCAGTGTGTGAAGAGTGGGAGAAGAGGGTTGCATTGACAATCCAACACAATGGGCAGCACATTGAACACATTTTATAAGTGGTCAGAAACTTGTAAATAACTCATGAAAGAATAAAGTTATGTTAAAACCAAGCACACCATTGTTTTTCTTGTGAAATTCCCAATAAGTTTGATGTGTCACATGACCCTCTTCCTATTGAAAAAACAAAAGTTGGATTCAAAACGGCCGCCATGGTCACCACCCATCTTGGAAAGTTTCCCCCCTCACATATACTAATGTGCCACAAACAGGAAGTTAATATCACCAACCATTCCCATTTTATTAAGGTGTATCCATATAAATGGCCCACCCTGTATAACGTTTGTTGTTTTTTTTTTTCAATTAAAATAAGACATTACAATCACTTTAAGGCCCCTTTGAGGTGCTCCGCTGCTCAGCGGGGATCCGTCCGTTTATCCTCGCTGAGCCAGCGGATGACAGGGCAGTCTCTGCACTCTGTGCAGAGGCAGACCTGTCATGACTCCATTCTCCTCTATGGAGGATCGGATGGACACGAACCGTCTGTCCGTGTTCATCCGATCCGATAGGCGGATGGAAAATAGAGTTTCCATCCGTCTGTTTTTTGGCAGATCGGAGCGGATCAGGTGTCAGCGCTGACATCCATCGCTCCATAGAGAACAATGGAGCGTCTGCTCGGGTCCGCCTGAAAAACTGACAGGCGGACCCGAACGATCCGCTAGTGTGAAAGAGCCCTAAGTGGTAGTGATTCTGTCACTTCAAAAAAAAAACAAAAAAAGCCTGTGGATTAACACAGTCAGTGTAGCTTTAGATGTGCAGCTAAATCTACCTTTCTCCTGAAGAACAATCCGCATTTGTGCCACAACCCCATGCCCCTGCACTTAAAGGGTAACACCACTTTGGTGGGGAAAAAAAAATAAATTAGTAAATAAAAAAATAATATAGTTTATACCAGCCCTCAAAATTTTCACTCGCATTAGGCGAGTGGAAAAAAGCAGAGGGTGAGTGTGGAGCCGCATTGGAAAGGGCAAGGGGCCATTAGGTGGGGTTGAAAGGAGCAGATTCTCCTCCCAGGCTCTGCCCCCTGTCATTCTCTTGGCAGGGCCTGCCATACAGCGGTGGGTAGGCAAAGAACTAGAGGAGAGGGGGGTTGGGCGGGAGCTGCCAAAGTTTACTTTTCCTATTAACAAGCTGGTGATTGGTTGCTTGGACCGCCCAGCAACCAATCACCAGCTTGTTAATAGGAATTGTTAACTTTGGCAGCTCCAGCTCCCCTGTAAGTCTCTCTGCATCCTAAATCAGTGAAAGTGTCATTCGTTGGTTTTAATTATTTTAATGCTAGATTTAATATAGCATTAAAATATTTACTTAATAAGGCAGTAATGATGTGTACATTGCTTATAGTAGCCAATCATATTTTATCCTTATCACTGTCAGATCAATGAAATACAGCGCATTGAAAAAGTATTCATACCCCTTGAAATTTCCACATTTTATCATGTTACAACCAAAAATGTAAATGTATTTTATTGGGATTTTATGTGATATGAAAATCCCAATAAAATACATTCATGTTTTTGGTTGTAACATGACAAAATGTGGAACATTTCAAGGGGTATGAATACTTTTTCAAGGCACTGTATGCTTTATGTTAGCCCTTCGATGGAAAGAGAGGGATGCCACAAGCATAGTCTGACCCAGGGCTGAGGCGAGGATGATCCCGTCCAGACCAGAGGAACAGCCAGGGTAGGGCCAGGTGCAAAGGCATACTGACCATAAGGGCACTCAGGCACTGCCCGAGTGCCCTTGGCCAGTAGGGGGCCTCATGAGAGGCTGCTGGTACTTCAGTCCCAAGGAATCTGTGCTGATCCTGGAGCCGAGTGCCGGACCAAGTTCCAGCACTGAGCGCCGGTACCTGGCCTGACAGGGGCATGCTAGTGTGGGCACTCAGGACACCTTTCCCACATCTATAGGGGCGAACGTATGTAATGTGGGCGCAGTGCAATAAGTAGGTGGTGTTTTGTTTGGCTTGAGTGTGGACAGGGACACAGGGGAGGCCCCATGATCTTCTATTGCCCGGGGGCTCCATGGGTTGTCAGTCCGCCCCTGGCCAGGTGATCAAAAAAGAATATTGCAAAGAAAGGAAATGTGGGGACACATCTAGCCCATACTAATCTGAAAAGGTGTGGAAGAAGAAAATGTAAAATAAGTAAAATAAATATATGAAGTAATTATTGTGATTAGATAGCTGGGTAGGGTGTCCAAGCTGCCCACAGAAAATATAAAAGTAAGAACTAGATGAAAAAGAATAGTGGGAAAGCCAACAGCACTCTCTCTGCTCTTGCACCTGAGCACGCCAAGCACAGTTCATGCTGTTCTATCACTTTGTAAGTTTTTCCCCATGGGGTTTCTCTTTAGTGTATGGGGGGTTTTTCTGCGCTATGCCCTGAGTGAGGATGGGGGGCAGTAAGCGGCCACCTGTATCGACCAAACTTAATCGTAAGAGTAAGTATATTGTGTGTGGTGGCGCTAAACTGAATGAATGAAAGATATCATATGATGGCAAGTAGTGATATTAAACCAGACATGTGATGCAATAAATAGTGATCATACAAGTGAAAACAATTTGTATAGATTAAATAAATAGGCATAAGATAATAAAATAATAAGCTTACACACATAAAAGTGAGGTTATCAATAAAAACAATAATAAGGTATTAAAGTGACAAAGTGTCCATAAAGTGTAACAGGGATCCAATGTGCTATATCCAAAAATCTTGAGGTTTCTTCTGTTAAAAAAAAAAAAAAATCTTGAGGTGAAATCGGTGACTCTTTGTGATGGTTATTGAATGTGATAAGAAAGGCTCCAACTTTGGTCAGTATGGAGGCTTACCAGAAATCAGATGGAAAAGCGCCTTTGAGATCTATAAGGACCCTCCGGCCCGTGGCGTCGATAGGAAAAGTGGATCTCCTCCCTGGGTCGCGTCACACAGCCTGGTCGTCCCTTTCAGGTGGCTCTGCGTCCTCTCCTGGTATCTCTGGCTTCCTCTGGGTTGGTTGGTTCCGAATTAGGATAACCACGGTCCTCCTTGTCAGCCGGGTGTCCTCTGGAGCGGGGGGGGGGGGGGTGGAAGGTGGAGGGGGAGTTTGCGGTGGGGGTCCTCGAGTATCTCCGTCAGTTATGTAGAGACAAAAGATGGGTACTCGCCATAGTGTAAAAATCCCACTGACAAAGTGGTTTTATTGAGAACTTCACTGACAATGATTAAAAGTATAAAAGTCCAACAAGCTTGTAGGTATAAAAGGTCCAAAGTATAAAACGCAGCAAACAATAAGTCAGAAGCGCCCGACGCGTTTCGTGTTTACTTGTCAAATGCAACACTTGGGGATTCTCAAGCACTCTCCCCACTCGGTTACTCTGTGGTATGCTGATTTCTATAATTTTACTGGCATACATTTCACTACTCCTTTTTACTTTGGTGCAACATTGTTTCCGAGTCTTCACAAGCATGTATTGTGGTGGTACACTTCTACTCACTCTATTATATTATTTTACATTTTCTGCTTTCACGTTTTTCAGATTAGTATGGGCTAGATGTGTTTCCACATTTTCTTTTTATTGCAATATTCTTTTTTGATCACCTGGCCCTACCCTGGCTGTTCCTCTGGTCTGGATGGGATCACCCCCGCCTCAGCCCCGGGTCAGGACTATGCTTGTGACATCTGCAAGCCAGGCCACCTTTTGAGCCGATATGCAAGTAGTAGACCACTTGGTCTTTCTAGACCAGTGGTTCTTAACTCCAGTCCTCGGGACCCACTAACAGGCCAGATTTTAAGTATTACCTTGGGGAGGTAGCTCTGAAGAAGGGGGTTCGCCCCCGAAACGCATCAGCTTTTATCCACTTGTGTTAATTTTATCCCATTGCTTCTTATGGCTTTTTGCCGTTGACATTTGTGAGTATGCAATTTTAACTTTTCCAATTTATTAAATTAATTTTGGTAATGCACTAGGTGTGCGCGCCTTCCATTTGTTCTATTGTTTTGGGGAGATGCAAACTAGAACACTGCAATCACTAAGCAGCAAATGATATCACCTGTGATGTATTTCAGTTATCTTGCAAACCTGGCCTGTTAGTGGGTCCCGAGGACAGGAGTTGAGAAACACTGTTCTAGACTCTAACCTCTGTCTAGTACATGGAGTTTTACTCATACATCATCTTTTGTTCACCTTCAACAGCTACATGGATCTCTAGCATTGTACTCCTGATGAGTGGCTAGAACGCCACGAAACGCGTAGAGTTTTAGCATACCTGACCATCTGATCCTTACTGTATATATCCATCATGTATCTGTTCATGTACATTTTATCATGTAATTGTTATTTATCATGAATTTTTATTGATTACTGTCATATCAGCCTTATCGATGGCCATCATGGTTCTATTGGCATATTGTATCATGTGGGAAGGTAAATACCGCGCGAATACCAATATGAATATTACCTATAGTAAGGAAGGGTAGGAGAGAAAATTGTACTGATTTGGCCAGCTTCAGCCAGAAAAAAACCCAACCAGGTTCACATAAACATAAAATACACAGTAGGCTGCGCTAAATGAAGGTGACAGTTTGCACCGTTATTAAAATGAGCGGAAACAATTCCTGTAATGTCTATGAGGTGTATGTGCCGTAGATATGGACAAGGCACACTAATTGTTAGGGCAGATCTTTCAGATCAGACCCTGCCCACCAAACTACAATAAGCCCCTCAGTTAAAATAACAATTACTATCCTGAGACCAATACATAAAACACTAACATTGGTGCTATAATCCAAGGAGGAGCACTGACAAAAATATCCTTGGTATTGTAGCACAACTAAATTAGCAAACTGACATGTGAATTACATATGCCTTAAAATGATCGAAAACTGTCAAAAAGAAAACCGTATAAAACTAGGCTTAAACTGAGTGAACTGCTTTAGCACAGTCCAAGTACAGTCCAGAGAGTGAACACTCTGAATCCTCATACACACGAGTCGACGATCGCATACAACAGGTCATACAAACTTTACTTTACATCACAAAGGACAAGGGAGCACTTAGGAAAAAAGATTTCATCTACAAATACGGAAAGGTTTCTTCACAGTAAGAGCTGTGAAAATGTGGAATAGACTCCCCCCAGAGGTGGTTTTGGCCAGCACAGTTGATTGCTTTAAAAAAGGCCTGGATTCTTTCCTTAATGTAAATAATATAACTGGGTACTAACATTTTTAGGTAAAGTTGATCCAGGGTGAATCCGATTGCCTCTAAGGCCCCTTTCACACTGGAGCGTTATTACAGCGGTAAAGCGATAAAATTACCGCTGTAATAACGCTCTAAATATTATTTTGATGCATCTCTATGGATGCTTTCTCACTGAGGCATTGCGCTAGCGCAGCGCTTCAGAAAATCATGCAAGCATGATTTTTCAGGAATGTGGGGAGCGGTGTATTCACCGCTCCTCCACCGCTCCTGCCATTAAATTCAATGGGCAGCGCTCCCGTAGCGGCTGTACACCGCTCTGGGAGCGCCGAGCGCCGGCACTTTTAACCCCTGTTTAACCCGTTGTGGGGGGGTTAAAAGTGCCCCGCACCCGCCTGCATAGCGGCGCCGTAGCGCCTCTATAACAGCGCTAAATCCCCGCTGAGACTAGCGGGGATTTACCGCTACCGCCCGCCAGCCCCAGTGTGAAAGGGGCCTTAGGGAATCAGAAAATAATTTTTTCCCCCGTTATAATAAATTGGATCATTGGCTTTGCTGGGGTTTTTTGCCTTCCTCTGGATCAACTGTGGGTGAAGGATTGTATATGGGATTGTTTGGTTATATATATATATATACATTTTTTTTTTTTTGGTTGAACTAGATGGACTTGTGTCTTTTTTCAACCTGACTATGTAACAAACGACCGTTGTATGCAAAATCGATCGTTAGTACGCGCGATTAGAACAGCCGCCGTACAACGGGAGTTGTATGAGCAAACTAGAGAACTTCGTAGTACCAACAAGCGGTCATACGACGGTTGTATCGTGTGTACAGAGAAGTTGGTCCAACAAGTGCAAAACACGCATGCTCAGAAGTCAGGAACGGCCGGATGCTAATTACATGCACCTGAACTTTCTTTCTTTGGTCGTACAATCGTGTAGTGCAGTCAGTATGCTACATACAACAGCCAGCATATGATTTGGACCATTCGGTCGTACGACCGTCAAACCGTGTGTACGAGGCTTTAGGGTGTTTCAATACAAATATAAAGAGACACATGAGTCCAAATGGTCAAAACCACAATTGATATGTGCACCGCGTAAGTCAAAATTGCATGCCACTGTGAGACCTCCACCACAATTAGATGGCAGCTTACCGGAAGTAAGTGCAGATGGCACTTTGGCTTATCACCTAGCCCAGGTCCCCAAATGGGGTATGGTGAGTTCTCTAGAAGTCAGCAGTCCTCTCTGTGGATCTCCTCACGGCTGTAAGAATCAGTAACCATATCCCCAAGATGTGAACAAGAATCCCGTGGACCAGGAACCCCCAATACAGGGTATGGGAGAAAACGTCCTGCAGCCTCCTACAGGGAGTGGAATCCCAATAGTGTAATACCGTTTAAAATGTATTAAAAGATGTAGGAGTAATTGCACTTACAAAGTAGCAGTAATCAACAAGCAGGAGAACAAACGAGCTGGCCGGCTCTCGTGTACAAATTCCGTAAGCAGTGACGTCAGCGCGTCTTTCCCGAAGTACGTTTCGTCACTAGAGGGACGTCCCCATGACGATGCAGATTACTGCTACTTTGTAAGTGCAATTATTCTTATATCTTTTAATAAATTTTAAACGTGGATTTCAGCAGGGGGGGGATTTGTGGGGGCGGGGGGATTTTAAGGGTTGAGGATTCACTAAGAATGTCGGCACTCCTCTAGGTGTCTCTCCTGACGACTGAAGATCTCTTGAGTGGTATGGGG
>BLSH010427305.1:98960-114350 GCA_018402905.1 Glandirana rugosa | reverse complement strand
TATCTTTTAATAAATTTTAAACGGTGGATCAGCGGGGGGGAGGGGGGCGGGTGCATTTTAAGGGTTGAGGATTCAGCCAGGGGGGAATGTTATTTTCTCAACAAGAGTGGAGTTACTATTTAAAGGCATAGTCTACTTTTAGGCTGGGTTCACATATATGCAGGTCCGGTTTTGGTGCATAGGTGGATTTAATTTTTTTTGGGGGGGGGTGGCATTTGGTGGATGGGGGGCAAAGATATGTGCTGAGAGGAGGGATTTCAGCAGGGGAAAGAATTTGTGGGGGGATTTTGGGGGTTGAGGATTTGTGCTAGGAGCGATGATTTTTTTTTTGGGGGGAGGGGCATTTTGTAAATGGAGGGGCAAGGATTTGTGCTAAGAGGGGGAATGTATGCTTAGGGTGTAAGTATGCAGATTGGTGCTCAGTGTTTTTGTGGGGGTATTTTTGCTGACACAATGCTCCTACATCTTGGAGGGGCACAATTTGGCATGTTCCCCCTGGGTTCTAGATGATCTTCTCCCAGCACGGTGTACGATGCATCCCATAGATTATCTGTATGGAATTACCCCCATTTTTGGTGGGGGGGGGGAACTCCTAGGTCAGAAAAGTTTGCAACCATGGCCATAGAGAAGCGCACATTCTGCAATCCCGATTCTTCCACCGTAACACCAATCTCCGCACGCTGGTTTTGCAATATTTATCAAGTAAAATTTCTCACTAAATCATTTGGCACCATCGAAAAAAAAGGCTCAGATGGTTGCCAGGCAACTAAATTTGAAAATGAAGATGTACGAGTTTCCCTCCACGCCAGGGCAGCATGGTATTGTTGCGATCACAAAGCTGGTGTCACCCTCGGGGGGTCGGGGGATGCGCTAAAACCCGTAAGTCAAATCTCATCAGGAAATGGTATACGAATTACCACGCTTCAATTGAAGGCGATAATGAGATATGATAAACGCTTCAGAGGTATCTGGGAGAGGAGATGAGGCAGGGAAGACTTCCAAGTCAATGCCATTTTGTTGGCATGCAAAGTGATCACTTAGATTGTAAGCTCTAACGAGCAGGGCCCTCTGATTCCTATTGTATTGAATTGTATTGTAATTGTACTGTCTGCCTTCATGTTGTAAAGCGCTGCGCAAACTGTCGGCGCTATATAAATCCTGTATAATAATAATAATCACTACATGGCTAAATTTACTGGGCACACAAGATTTTTAGCATGTTAATGCGATGAGAAAGTGTTTTTTTTTTTTTTTACTTTTTTGTAAAATTTATTTTTCCTCCGGTCCCGACCGTCCCCTTTCCCCCTCTGGGGACAATTTTCGCCTAGGCCAGATTGACGCTTCCTTTGCTCTGCACCCTCATAGGATACCATAAAAATGTGTTGTACCATCCAAATAAAGTGCTGGTGCATCAATAAACAAATGAAAACGAATAAAGTGTTTAAACAAGAAAAATTCATGCAGGATAGATGATTTCATAACCATCCAAAGAAAATTCATATAAAAAAAAGTACACAGTGCAAAACAGTCCATCAATATACACTAGATTACCAAAAGTATTGGGACACCTGCTTTTACACACACGAGCTTTAATGCCATCCCAGTCTTAGTGCGTAGGGTTCAATATTGAGTTGGCCCACCCTTTGCAGCTATAACAGCTTCAACTCTTCTGGGAAGGCTGTCCACAAGGTTTAGGGGCGTCTATGGGAATGTTTGACCATTCTTCCAGATGCACATTTGTAAGGTCAGGCACTGATGTTGGATGAGAAAGCCTGGCTCACAGTCTCCGCTCTAATTCATCCTAAAAGGTGTTTTCGGGTTGAGGTCAGGACTTTGTGCAGGCAGTCAAGTTCCTCCACCCCAAACTCCAGGGGTGGCCTGTCCATTGTGGGAGCACCGCCCTCCCTATCCATGTGCCCGGCCCCTTTCAGAACGCCGGGTGCATGAATTCCTGTGGCAGGGATGGGCGGGGGGCTGTGTTTTTGAAAAACCTGATTAGAGGCAGAGGCTCTAACAGGCTTCAAAAAAGGGTGGACTCTGGGTGCAGATCATTGCGTTCGGAGCCCACCCAGGTGTGTTGCACCAGTGAATGAATATTCGCTGTTGCAACACTGATCCTCCTCCTGGCCAATCGGGAAGCAGGTCTGATACCCATCACCCGATTGGCTGAAAGGACAGACGATCCTATTGGATGCCTAGGAGGAGGGCAGGAGACGACACAGGAGCCGATGCCCGATGTACCCGCTGATGCCCGATCTCCAATGTGCCCACCATCTAAATGGGGTAAGTGCTGGTGGACCTGCAAACAGTAAGGTGGGGTGGGGGGGTTTGAGGTGCCGCAGGGGAGTAGTTGTTTGCCGCCCCCCCCCAACAAAAAACCACCAGCTGCCACTGCAAAACTCGCTCATCCATGTCTTTATGAACCTTGCTTTGTGCACCGGTGTGCAGTCATGTTGGCACAGGAAGGGGCCATCCCCAAACTGTTCCCACAAAGTTGGGATCATGAAATTGTCCAAAATGTCTTGGTATGCTGAGGCCTTAAGAGTTACCTTCACTGGAACTATGGGGCCAAGCCCCATCCCTGAAAAACAACCCAACACCATAATCCCCCCTCCACCAAATGATTTGGACCAGTGCACATGTTCAGTGCAAAACAGTCCATATGCGCGATTCCCAAATCCTAAGCTACATGTATGTATACCACTTCACACCCAGGTGCGCACCCCACTCACAAGCCACTTACCTCCAAATCCCACTGGGATGGATGGCACAGGCTTAGAAATGATGATTTTAAAAGTAACCAAGGCAGTCTACAAATGGAGCTCAGGAATATAAAGAAGGGACTCAGCGTAGCCACATAAAATACCAACATTCATTAGAAAGCTACTCACCAAGGCAGGTCAAAAGCAGCATGTAAACCAGATCAGCACAGTCAGCATGCTGGCGGGCGTGATTACATCATCACTGTAGCTCCACCCGATGCGTTTTGTCAGATAGAACATCATATCCAAGGATACGGTACCCCTGATATTTTATATGGCTACACTATGAATCCATTCCTGAGCTCCATTTGTGGACTGCCTTGGTTACTTTTAAAATGATTGTTCCTGAGCTTTGGACTGTGCAATCCATCCCTGTTGGATTTCTCCCCAAAAGTGCAACCAGATCTCCATCTCTGGGGTCTTACCTGTCGGTAAGCGGCTTGTGCACAACCTGGTGTGAAGTGGTGTACATACACGCGGCATCTTAGGCTTTGGAAATCACTCATATAGATTATTTAGCACTGCACATATATTGATGGACTGTGCAATTTTTTCATATGAATTTTCTTTGGATGGTTATGAAATCATCTATCCTGCATTCATTTTGCTTGTTTAAACACTTTATTTGTTTTCATTTTTTTATTGATGCACTAGCACTTTATTTGGATAGCGCAACATGTTTTTAGGTTTATTAGCGGATTATATTTATGTGGATATATTGTGAGTGCAGCTATCACTGTTTTTGGTTTTAGTCACTAAAATCCTTCTAGCTTTGACACTCTGCACAATCAGTTTTATTCTTTGTCATAGGATACCATGTCACCCCTCCCAGCAGGCTACAGAACCAGGGGCAGCTGAAAGGACCAGCCAGCGTCCATCAGTGAGGAGGAGCAAGATGGCGGCACAGTGATCATGCTATGTCACCTGAACAGTGGACTGCAAAAAATAAATTTAACCACTTCCATCCTGGAAAAATGTACCCACTTCCTGACCAGGCCATTTTTTGCGATACAGCACTGCGTCGCTTTAACTGACGGTTGTGCGACGTTGTACCCAAACAAAATTGACATCCTTTTTTTCACACAAATAGAGCTTTCTTTTGGTGGTATTTGATCACCTCTGCGGTTTTTATTTTTTGCGCTATAAACAACAAAAGAGCAACAATTTTGGGGAAAAAAAAAATTGTTTTTACTTTCTGCTATAATACATATCCAAAAAATATATAAAAGCAACAAATGTATTCAGCAGTTTAGGCTGATATATATTCTAATACATATTTTTGGTTAAAAAAAAAAAAAATATATATATTAATTGGTTTGCGCAAATGTTATTGCATCTACAAACTATGGGATAGATTTAGGGACTTTTATTTTTTTAATTGTTTTTACTAGTAATGGCAGCAATCTGCAATTTTTAGCGGGACTACGACATTGTAGCAGACAAATCTGACCTCAAATAACACTTTTTGGGGACCAGTGACATTATTACATTGACCAGTGCTATAAAAATGCAGTGATCAATGTATAAATGACACTGGCAGGGAAGGGGTTAACACTAGGGGGCGTGTTCCCTGGGTGTGTTATAACTGTAGGGGGGGGATGGGCTGTCAGGGACATGACAGAGATCGCTGTTCCTGATCACTGGGAACAGAAGAACTCATGTCATGTCATCTGGCAGAACGGGCATCCGCCTTGTTTACATAGGCAGATCCCCGTTGTGCCTATGTACAAGGCGGTCGCGGGTCCACCAGACCCGGTGGCACGCTCCTGCAACAGAGGCTGGTTGGCAAGCAGTTAAAAGCACCTTTGTGAAAAAGAAATGCATTACAAAAAAAAATTCAAATGTTTTTTTTTTAATTCAAGCAGTGTAACGTACTAGAATGTGACCTGGTATCAGCCTCTGTACAGCACGGCTGGAGCGTGAGGCTGCATTCACACCTGTGCTTTTGCAGTGGCGGCTGGTGAAATATTAGGAGGCTGGGGTGCTAGACCCCACCCTTCCTAATGTCCCCTCCGCTTATAGATTCCACCCATTGTGTCAAGAGTATACTATACAGCATCACCAGATAGGGGTATATACAGCGTCACCAGATAAGGGTATATACAACATCACTAGATAGGGGTATATACACAGCATCCACCACCCCCCGGAGGGCAGTCGGGACCACACTTACCCCATCTGGGAAGTGGCGGGTGGGCGGGCAGCGGTGTCTTTGGTTAGGCGGCTCCGGCTGTGCATTCCCCTCCTCCTCCGAGAAAGGCGTCCAATAGGATCGCCTGACTTCTCAGCAAATCGGGAACCGGGTAATATACCCGCGCTTCCTGATTGGCAGAGAGGCGATTCAGTGTTAGAAAAGCAAATATTCATTTGCTTTTCTAACACGTGAGTGGGCTGCGAGTGCAACGCTCTGGGCTTCGAGCCACTCTATTTTGAAGCCTATGTCTCTAATCGGGTGCTTCAAAAAAAACATCCCCACCGCTGTAATTCATGCGTCTGGTGTCCTGAAAGGGAACGGACATATAAATAGGGGGGTGGACGCGGCGACCATGGATAGGTTCATGCTATGCATGAAAAAAAAAAAAAAAAACCTTCCCTAAGCCCATGCCAGATCACCTGACGGCAGGTGACAGGTGCGCACCACTGGGCTCGGGGCACACCGCTGAGGTTGTGAAACCTTAGCTGACTGCTGTGACTAGAGCTCAGGATGTGGCAAGGAAGAGGGACTGCTGAAACTCTGACACAGATTGCACAGGGAGCTAGAGCATAGGTTTCTCCAGGGTGCGGAGTCTAAGCCAGCAGGTGTTCACCAGAGCCTCTGGTGGTGAGGATGGACTTGGCTGCAACTGGATCCAGGTCGCGGCCACTGGGGTCCCCCAGCTCATGCTCACGGCTGGCTACAGGTGAATGGCTACACGCAGAACAGAGAAGGTAAGGAACAAGCAAAGATCGGGGTTACTAGCAGACAAGGAACGTCAAGAAAGCCAAGATCGGTACACGAGAACAAACGGAGAGCACACTGCAGAAGCACACACAAATGAAGCCAAACACACAATACTGATCGGCATCGCATGCTTGCACTGCCAGGTGTTGAATAATGTTCCTAATTAGGGCCTGGGGTGGAGCCCAGCTGAGGAAGGCTTACTAAAGCACAAAGGTGAGGGAGGCGCGGCCTCTAACTGGACAAAAGCAGAAAGCAAACAGACAGGACATGAAATGTTATTGAAGGTTCATGACGTCCAATTGGTTCAGCAGGAGCCTATCCAGGAATGGGTGGAGTAATCCTCACACCGCATTTCCCAACATTAAAATTAAAGTTCCTACCTCCTCTTGTATATTAATCTGTTGCAGCAGGCCAGATCTATAATTTAATTACCAGTAACCGTGGCATGAGGAGTACTGGGCCTGCGCCCAAAAACCATAAAATAATAAAATCTGCCCTCAGCCCCGCTGAACAAATGGGGCCCTGGGAAGGTTTTTTATTTTAATTGCTGCTGCTTACTCCTCAGTACTTGTGTATACCAGGGCTGGTTTACATGTGTTGCTCTGTGAAGTGCAATTAACCCTTGCAGTGCAGATGCAGCCCCACAGCAAGGAATCATTCTAAGTTTCCCGGAGTTGAGCTTTAACGTGTTTTAGAAAATCCCTTGCTAGACCAGATTTCTCTTTAGCACCCACACAACTCACCTTAGGGATCTGTTATAACATGTGTAGCCAGGTAGAGGATTGTTAAGGATAGGACAGTCAAACTTCTATGTGAATGCAAATGCTCTGCACTACAGTACGTAACGGCAGAGGAAAAAGGTCCCATACAATGGGCGATCCAATTGAGGGGTGCATTTAAAAAAAAAAAAAGGGCTAGCATACATAATGCAGTAGTCAGGAGTATGACATGAACAAAATAGTGTATATAGCACAGGACTCAGGAGTGAGTGATGCAAAGGGCTCAGGAGTGCGTAATGCACACAGCGCAGGGCCCAGGAGTGCGTAATGCACACAGACCACAGGGCTCAGGAGTGCGTAATGCACACAGATCACAGGGCTCAGGAGTGCGTAATGCACACAGACCACAGGGCTCAGGAGTGCGTAATGCACACAGACCACAGGGCTCAGGAGTGCGTAATGCACACAGATCACAGGGCTCAGGAGTGCGTAATGCACACAGACCACAGGGCTCAGGACTGCGTAATGCACACAGATCACAGGGCTCAGGAGTGCGTAATGCACACAGACCACAGGGCTCAGGAGTGCGTAATGCACACAGATCACAGGGCTCAGGAGTGCGTAATGCACACAGATCACAGGGCTCAGGAGTGCGCACACAGACCACAGGGCTCTGGAGTAGAGCAAATAGCAGTTTGGAAGTTGCAACTGGGAGTTGAAAAATGCTAACTGGGCGTTTTTCAGCCTTGCTTCTGGGATGCCCAAATGGCCTACAGGTATTTAAATATAATGAACAGGTTACAATTTTTTTTTTAAAAATAGCACCTGAGGCCCCTTGACAGCATAGGCTATTTTCTGTGAAAAAAATGAACTTCGCTTTTAAACCACTGAATAAAAGCTGATTGAATTGTCCCAGCCCTTGTAACTGTGACTTTTGCTGGAACAGCTTAGTCTGCATGTAAATGTAGAGAAAAATATGAAGGCCTTTATAATTAAAAATTCATATATGAAATGTCATCATTACAGGTATTATCACTGCACAGTAACCAGAATAACAGAATTTTTGTAGTAACCGTAAAATAAAAGTGGCTGTAGACCTGACATGAAATATAAACAAAGCATATCCTTCTATAGTGTATACTTGTCTCAATCCAGAGCACTAAGTGTCATTTCTGTCTGCTGCCTCCTTTCTCTGCTATCGATCAATCACTTCTGGCGAGTTTTCCTTACACCAAGAGAAAAATAGTGACAGGGGAGGGGTCTCCAGCAGATTGACAGCCTCAGTTCTTTTTCTGTGAGCTGTGTGGAAGGGTGTGTGTCCCTTCCATCCAATCAGCTCTCAGAGCTCTCCTCACTGAGCTCTGCAGACTGTAATTTTAGCTCTGAACTCTCAGACAAGCACTTTAACCACTTCAGCCCTGGAAGGATTTCCCGCTTTAGGACCAGAGCACTTTTTGCAATTCGGCACTGCGTTGCTTTAACTGACAATTGCGCGGTCGTGCAATATTGTACCCAAACAAAATAAATTTGCGTCCTATTTTACCCACAAATAAAGCTTTCTTTTGGTGGCATTTGATCCCCTCTGCGTCATTTCTGATCACCGCTATAAACAAAAGAATAGCGACAATTTGTCAAAAAAAAAAAAACAAAAACAAAAAAAAACAAAAAACAAAAACAAAAAAAAGCATTTCTTACTTTTGGCTAAAATACATATCCAAAAAAAAAAAAAAAAAAAAGGATAAAATTTTTTTTTTCTCATCGGTTTTGGCCGACTTATATTCTTCCTCATATTTTTGGGATAAAAAAGAAAAAAATAAATAAAAATCGCAATCAGTGTTTATTGATTGGTTTGCGCAAAAGTTGCCACATTTACGAATGATGAGAATTCATTTCTGGGGTATTTATTTAATTTTTTTTACTAGTAATGGCAGCGATCTGCGATTTTTAGGGGTACTGCAGTATTGCGGCAGACACGTCAGACCATTTTGACACTTTTTTGGGACCATTGGCATTTATACAGCGATCAGAGCTATTAAAATGCACTGATTACTGTGTAAATTCCATTGGCAGTGAAGGGGTTAACCTGCAAGGTGCGCTCTAGGAGTTAACTGTGTTCCCTCAGTGTGTTCTAACTGTATGGGGGCTGGGCTGGCAGGGGGAGGGGAGTGATCACGGCTTCCATATACGGGAAGCCTGTGATCACCGCCCTTCCCCCTCTGTCAGAATGGAGATCTGTGTTTACATACATGGACCTCCGTTCTCTCATTGTGGGGGGGGGCCCCATCGCGGGTAACCGGCGGAGATCAGGTCCGCCCTACGCGCTCCCTGGCCTCCCCCGCAACACAGTGAGTGCACGAGTGCGCCTCTGGCGGTGCGCGGTCACAATACTAGTTATCTCGGCCGCCGTCAGGTGACGGCAGTTTGCGATAATGAGCTACTATGTCGCCGTCACGCTGCGGCGGGTGGTCGGTAAGTGGTTTTAAAAAACTAAACACCTTGTTAACCCCTTGTCGACCGTATACAGTACATGTAGTGGCAAGGCAGCTCTCCTGTGCGAAATCACACATACAGGTATACGATTTTTCACTTCTGGGTCTGGGGCACTCACACGTGCCACTGACGACCCGCTCCTGCTGTGATTGGACACAGCGGGAGCCATTCAGTGGGTGCAGGGGACATGATGGCCACTGGGACCCGCCAATCGTTCCCGAAACAAGCAGAATGGCAGTCTATGTAAACAAGGAAGATCACCATTCTGAGTAGGAAAGGTAGTGATTCCGTGTTTCTGCTAGGCAGGAACACCGATCTCTGCCTTCCCATAGTAGAAGCAGCTCCCCAACAGTTAGCAAGCACTCCCTAGGGAAACATTTAACCCTTTGATCGGCCCTGTTAACTCCTTCCCAGCCTTTGTTATTAGTACAGTGACAGTACATATTTTTAGCACTGATCACATTATTAGTGTCACAGATTCCCAAAGTGTCAGATTTGTCAGTCGCAGTCCCGCTAGAAGTTGTGGATCGGCGCAATTACTAGTAAAAAAAAAAAAAAAAAAATAGCCATAAATATATCCCCATAGTTTGCAGACGCTATAACTTTTGCGCAAACAAAATCAATATATATGCTTATTGGGATTTTTTTTTACCAAAACTATGTAGCAAAATATTGATGAAATTATTTTTTTTATTGGATATGCTTTATAAATTTGAAGGTCTTTTTTTGTTTGTAGCATAAAAAATAAAATCCAAATACCACCAACAGAAAGCTCTAATTAGTCAGTTAAAATAATGCAGCGTCGTATCGCAAAAAAAAAATGGCCTGGTCATGAAGGGGGGTAAAACTTCCAGAGGTGAAGGGATTAAACAGCTCAAGCCCACAAAGAGCAAAAGTGATGGCTTTTGAACTGAAGCAGGACATTGATTAGCTTCTGTGAGTCTTAGAGCCAAGATACCAAGCTGACAAATGAAGAACATCACATCCACAAGTAACCTGCACTATTAGAACAAAAAATATAAAATGGAAAAAGTTTCACAGAAAGTGTACTTAGTCCATGAAATGAGATCCTCCCCCACCTCAGTTGCATGCTTACCCAAAGCAGATGGTCATGGCCTGCTGCAATCTGCACATGCCCGGGCTGGAATCTTACCTTCTGCCTCTGCACAGCTGAACACCACAGGCTTCAATTGTGCCAACTCCTGATAAAGGACAGGCTAAAGGAGGCTGCCCCATTAAGGTTTTCTTGAGAGTACAAAGGGCTAGACACCGGTTTAGCCTGTGGTCTCCCTGCAGCTGATCATTTCCCCATGAATGCCTCGTTTTGCACTGTGTGGAGGGGGCCATGTTGGTAGAGGCAAGGTTTTGCTTCCTTATGTCACAACATCCCATCCAATGGCTGGTGCTCTGATGAGAGGTTGGGGGGAAAAAAAGTGAATACTTACCTTCCGTAATTTTCCTTTCCTGGTGCCTATCCATGGCAGCATACATATGGTTGGTTGCTCTGCCCCAACTAACCCACAGGACCACTATCTCTATAAAAGAGATGGCCCTCACATCATTCTTGTAACTAGTCTTCAAAAACAGAGGATTGTAAGTGTGCAGGCCATGGATAGGCACCAGGAAAGGAAAAAAATTACGGAAAGCTAAGTACCGTTTTCCTGGTGCCTTCATAGCAGAATAAGCAGGTTACAGAACTCGCTCACAGGGAGGGTTGCTGCAAAAATATATTAATTTAATTTGGTTTACAGAACTGACAAACTAAAGTTTATTCCCCGAAATCTCAGGAAGAATGAGCAACTGGATCCAGGCTATAGTGAGCCACGAAGGTGTTTAAAGGAATGCACAACAAATAGTTTCTGGAGAGACCTGTGCTAAAAGCTACCCAAGAAGAGGTCATTCCCGAGTTGAGAGAGCATTGATTGCCTTTGGTACTGGAAGATCATTAGCTAGGTATGCCTTCTATAGCAGATGTACAATGCAGCTTGCTTGGGTTATTTTGGATGCTGCCATCCCTCTAATGCCATTAGGAATAACAGGCATTGATCTTTGCGAAAAGGTTGCATTTGCTCAATGTACCATTGCAGAGTTCTTGCCAAGTCCAGTTCATGTAACTTTGAGGTGACTGGATCTTCCTCAAAAGTGGGGAAGACCCACTCCCGATTAAGGTGGTAGAGAGAGGCCTTGGAGGCGAACAGGTTTGTAGGACTGTCCGGAAAGAACATATTGTATGGTTCTTGAGCCCCTAAAGCTTGGATTTCCGAAACTCTCCGGCCTGAGGTGATGGCAATTAGAAAGGCAGCTTTAAGAGTAATATCTTCCACAACACACTCTGCAGTGGGTGAAAATGGAGGAGCTTTAAGAGCATTGAGTACAAAGGGTAAATCCCACTTTGGACATACAGTCTTCCTAGGAGGTCTCAATATCAGAACTGCCCTCTGAAAACATTCTACCCAATGGTTCAAGGGCCATCTTGCGTCTGTCAGGGCTGATACTTGTACCTTTAAAAAGGTATTCAGCTTATTGGCTTCCGCAAACTGAAAACTACTCCCATATTTTGTAGTAGGTATTATTGGTGGATTCCTTTCTGGCTTTAAGCAGTGTCTGGATTACTTTGTGGAAGCATTCTAAATACCCCAGCCTTTTCCGCTCACTTTCTAAGCCCTCAAATCCAGGAGGGAATGCATATCCTATCTGAAACGTCCAAGGCTGGACTAGGGTATCCACTCCTGCTGATTTCTGGGCAGGATATCTTGAAAAATCAAGGAGAATTGGCATTTAGTGGGGATCCAAATAGGTTTATTTGGAGAATTGCCCCATTGATGACAAATCCACCAGAAGACACCTTGGTCCAGAGACCGTTTGTTGTTGAACGCTCTTGACAGATGATCCGCTAAGTTTGTTTGAGAGCTGAAATATAGGACGCTCTGAGATTGGAGAGATTGTTTTGGGCCGACGTTAAAAATTGGGGCTACATCGCTGCAGGTGGGTGGGCGGTCCAGAACCAGCACTGACAGGCCCAGGGAGAAGCTGCAATGCCTGCTACTGATAGTCCAAAAGGAGGAGGGGAAAAAAACGGCCCCTTGCAAAAGGTCTCCATTTCACAGTAGGCGTTGTGTGGAAACGAGTCGAATCAGAGAGTACTTGCAACGCTATTATATCCAGCTGACAGACTGACATCGTCACTAGAGATATTATTCATGCTGGAATTTTTTTTAACCTTAATGGAAGTTCATCTATATATTTTTAAAATAAAATTGGCTGATTTACACTATGAGGCTTCTCCCTTTTCATATATGATCTTTGAACACATGGAGCTCATCCCTGTAAGTGTATCAAGACACGCTTCTTTGATCTCTGTAATAGAGATCCATCAGATCTGGTAAGAGGCCACTCTTTTTCTTGTGGATGGAACACTGCAGTTTTTCTTGAACACTGGCAGCCACAGAGTTGACCACCATTTATCACACCCTTTATTAAGTGTATTGATTGTCTTATGAACTTAAACTTTTTCAATTGTACTGGTACTGCTTGCGGGTACGGTTGCCTGGTTCCCGACCCACCGTCCCCGAGCATCAGTGTGACAGGAGCTGGGGCTAGAGGAAGCATGTGGCTGCAGTAGAGAGCACAGCCGATGCTTCCTGTATCGCTCCTGTCACAGACCGAGTACATTTGGTATCCACTCCGCCTGTGACAGAAGACGGCGCTATACAGGAAGCATCGGCTCTGCTTCCTCACACGGATGCTCGGGGATGGTGGGTGGGAAACCCACGATCTGGGCTTGCCAAACTGCCATCCTAGAGCTGGGCCACATCAGAGGGCGCCGCGGGCCACCAGTTGGGCACCCCTGCTCTAGAGTAAGGACAACTATGAGCAGCACAGTAGTGACATCACAAAATCCAAATGACCAGCAGGGAGATTCAACAGTGCCGGAGATGATCTCAATGCAGATATAAAGGCAACTGAATAAGAGTGCATAAGCTTATGTGCACTGCCATTTTCAAGAGGATGCAAGACAAAAGGTTATATTTTTCAAGGTATCATTTAGGCACAATTAACATTTCTACATGTTCCCAATAACATAGAATATTTTCATTTTATATAAAAACACAATAGTGTACAGATTTGGGATTTTCTCATCACAAAATGTAAGCACATCATATACATTTTGTTTACGATTTATTGGTTCAATGCTCTCATTATACAGTTTTGTTAGAATTCTTTACATTTTAAAAAAAAAGATAAAACGAAAGTCCTCCAAGCAGGACCTAATGGATAAAGATTTTTTTTTTTACCAATAATGCTTATGACCTAATTTTTTTTCACTCCAAGTTATGTAATGTACTTAGCACAAAAAAGTACTCACACACACGCATGTACTTACACACACACACATACATAATAATCTCTCTGGATTTTCACAGAAAACCCAGTAGTGTCCACCTAATGATTCTGTCCACAGCTAATTACAGAGGCCAAGCTGGTTTAGTGTGGAGCTGCAGTCATTTCTGGACCTGACCATGTATGTCAAAATGGTCATGGCATGGGTCCTTCTGGCTGGAATGTTCTGGAGTATTCCTGATCTCAGGTGTTGTACAAATACAGAGTGCTGGTGACAAAAACTGGGAGAGCCGCTATTACTGGAGGAGTATCTGGCATGGCAGCAGTCACAACAACGGTGACGGTTCTGAGAGTGTCAGACACTTCAGACATTCCCTCCTGGAAAGGCCAGTTTTCTCAAGAGGAGAGGGACTGCAGCTTTATTTAAAAAACAAGAAAAAAAAATAGGGAGGATCTTAAGACTGTGTGTGAAAGTATCTCAAATTTAGGTAAAAGAAATCTTCTTAAAAAGAAGCATTTTTTTTTTTGTAAAAGCTTTGATTCATTTTAAGACAAAATTGGATGACCAACATCTTCGAATAAAGCATCTTCTTGACAAAACAAAAGGAAAGAAAAAAAAATAAATTCTGGGCAGGAGTCAATTAAGTGGAGCCCCCTTTATTCTGGTCTCTGCCCTCCAGTGTGGGAGGGGGCAATTGGCAGCACCCATTAATGTTGGGCGGCGTTCACTAGCTCCAGAGGCCGGCGTAGTTTCCGTGAAGACCCGTTGGCAGAGGACCACCTGCTACGAAGAGCTTCGTTCCAGACGAGTCATAGCAGTGGGTGTAAACAGCATTTGGGCAGCAGTCAATATCAGAGAAGTAGTTCCTCCACATGTCATTATGGTTCTGTGAAAACAGAATAGGGGCAAAGTCAGTTCATAGATTTAAAGTCTATGTCAGGGCAGGGAAAAAACAAAACAAAAAAAAAAACACTGTATATACATTCACATTTCTCCATGTTTTTGCTCATTTAAAAATACTTAAAGCACAGAAAATCTTGATCTGCCAGAGATCCAGCTGACAATGCATCCCACAGCACACTGAAATCAGAAGTCTCACCACTGTTAAAAGAAGGAATTCTGAAATCAAGCTGGGAAGAACCATTCTGCTTGGGATCTCAGTGCAGCAGAGGCAGCATTCACATCTCATTACAAGTTAAACGTAACTATACTCCCCTTTACTCAATTGAGTATTTTCATTGGCTGGGCTGAGATGACATTACTATGCATAAATAGATTCCTTCCTTAATTGATTCAGAACAAACAAAATTTTATTACATAGAGAGGACCCGAGTAAATACAAAATGCACTTTTTTAAATGAGAATTAAGAAAAAAAAAAAAAAAATCTGTCCAAACCTGCCTGGCCCTATGAAAAAGTTATTACCCAGTAAACCTAATAACTGGTTGTGCCACCCTTGGCGGCAACAACTGCAATCAGGCGTTTCCGATAACTGGCAATGAGTCTTTCACATCGCTGTGGAGGAATTTTGGCCCCCTCTTCTCTGCAGAATTGTTTTAACCACTTACCAACTGGAAGGTTTTCCAGCTTTAGGACCAGATCACTTTTTTGCGATTCGGCGCTGCGTCGCTTTAACTGACAATTGCGCGGTCGTTCGACGTTGCACCCAAACAAAAACCCAAATTTCTTACTTTTTGCTAAAAATCAAATCCAAAAAAAAAAAAAAATATATAAAAAGACATTTTTCACAGTTTTTGGCCGATTTATATAATTCCTCATATTTGTGATAAAAAAATAAATAAAAATCGGCGTTTGATTGGTTTGCGCAAAAGTGGCCGCGTTTACGGATGATGGGAATTCATTTCTGGGTTTTTTATTTTTTATTTTTACTAGTAGTACTAGTAGTGGCGGCGATCTGCGATTTTTAGCGGTACTGCGATATTGCAGCGGACATGTCAGACATTTTTGACACTTTTTTGGGACCAATGACATTTATTCAGCGATCAGAAATTTAAAAAAATCGTTTTTCATTCTTTAAACCCAAAAACAAACCCACGTTGCAGCTTGCTGGCGCGTTAACAGTCAATTTCGCTGCGTCGCGGCTTAGCGTTTTTTCACTAGACCAGGATTTCGACCT
>BLSH010427305.1:73169-86315 GCA_018402905.1 Glandirana rugosa | reverse complement strand
GGAAGATGGTTAAAATTGATGGGAAGATGGATGGAGCCAAATACAGGACCATCCTGGAAGGAAACCTGATGGAGTCTGCAAAAGACCTGAGACTGGGACGGAGATTTGTCTTCCAACAAGACAATGATCCAAAACATAAAGCAAAATCTACAATGGAATGGTTCACAAATAAACATATCCAGGTGTTAGAATGGCCAAGTCAAAGTCCAGACCTGAATCCAATCGAGAATCTGTGGAAAGAACTGAAAACTGCTGTTCACAAACGCTCTCCATCCAACCTCACTGAGCTCCAGCTGTTTTGCAAGGAGGAATGGGCAAAAATTTCAGTCTCTCGATGTGCAAAACTGATAGAGACTTCCCCAAGCGACTTACAGCTGTAATCGCAGCAAAAGGGGGCGCTACAAAGTATTAACTTAAGGGGGCTGAATAATTTTGCACGCCCAATTTTTCAGTTTTTAATTTGTTAAAAAAGTTTGAAATATCCAATAAATTTCGTTCCACTTCATGATTGTGTCACACTTGTTGATTCTTCACAAAAAATTACAGTTTTATATCTTTATGTTTGAAGCATGAAATGTGGCAAAAGGTCGCAAAGTTGAAGGGGGCCCAATACTTTCGCAAGGCACTGTACATGGAATGTTTAGCAAAACATAGCTAGCCATTACAGTTATCAAATGTGAAATATCATTTATGAGATCTCGTAGATCCATTCTTCCATGTGTATAACTGAAAAACATTTACTGCACCCTGTGCTACACTTTGTGCACGGTTAAACACTGGCTTTACTTCCAAAGCATAATGAAGAAAGACAAAAATCAAAAACAGAGGCAAACCATCAAAAACAAAAAAGGAGGGAGGGTAGAAAGTGCAAGGAGAAGGAGGGGGCAAAGGGGCTGGGAAAAGGGGGCAAAGGGGGCCAGTCACACCACCATTCCTGTAAAGTATTGTTGTACAAGTCTCAACATACCATATGCCAGATGTAGAAGTTTAGATGAACAGTGCTTTGTATTCCTCCGAATAGACGAAATCATGCCAATACCACTTTTTGAGAAATGTTGACCCTTCTCTGTGGCCACCGGGTCTTCCAGGTTGTTTATTTCCTCAACTTTTTTTAGCCACACGGTTATGGGCGGCAGCTGTGTCTGCTTCCAGAAAAGTGGAATGCAGCTCCTTGCCGCTGTAATCAAGAGGGGTAAGACTGAGTGTCTGTAGGATTAGCTTGGGAACCGATGACGATGCAACAGGAACAGCGCTGAATCCCCAGGTAGGTCATGATCTGTGAATTTTTGGATTATTCTCCGTACTTCAGTCCAAAAAGGCTGTAGACGGCTACAGGACCAGAACAATACACTAGGTTTTGGTTGAATTGCTGTGTAATGAAATTCAGTTCATTCAATCAAAACATTCAAAGTGTTTTTTTCAGGCTCCTTTTTTTTCTTTTATTGGATCTCTGGTGCTCCTACCAATATCTTTCCTTCTGTTCCTGCTTCTTGCATTATTCGGTCAATGCTTATAATGGGTTTGGACCCGTTGTAGCATTGACAGACGGAATGTGTGGCGTCAGCCCTCACCACCCTGATATCAAGTTTGGCTGCTTTTCAGACTGCTGTAGGAAAGGTATATTGTGTAAAAACACAGGAGGGGGTTTACTATATCCATCAATCTATTTATTATCCACAATTTTTGATTCAATTTAAGTCCCACTAACCCCCTCCTGTGTTTTTACACAATATACCACTACGTTGATAGGGATGGAAGTCATCAGCCTTACCCGGCCACAACTTCATTTCAAGTCCCAATTTTGCCCCTCCCCCTGCTCCTCCTTTTCTTGCTGTAGGAAGGGAGTGTGAGAAAACGTCAATCATTCCTGTATCGCCTCTACAGCTTGAGAACATGCATGAGGTCTCTATGGAACGAAAGAGCTCCTGCGACTTTAGCAACAGCCATCACAACCTTTTGAGTTGCAGGAAGAAAACAGGAACAGAATGGTCATGTGACTGCCAATTAAAAGCAAGAAATGAAATGGCAGTGATTTTTATATATACGTAAATGGGGCAACAGGTCTATTGATGGGAGATGCCACCATGGATATCAACAATTAGCAGCCTGCAGCGATATCTGCAAATTTATGCCTTCCCGCTAAAGAATTAATGGAACACGAGGGAGAAACCAGAGACGGACATTTTCTGTAACCTGTAAGTAAAACAGGATTGGCCCTGCCCCACAACCATCATGCTTCTTCAGCTTTGTAGCAAAAGCAGCAGCAAAGTAGTAGCTAGAGCATAAAATAAACAGGCCCCATTTCCTTGAATGGACTCCAAGAAAAGCATTTAATGGTGGGTACAAAGATCCTATTTCCTCTCTCATCCACTGAGAAACGCAGGAATTTGTCAAATTCTTAGCTTGTCAGGAGGTCAAACAGAGTGGTGGGCAGCATAGCAACAAGACTAGGAGACCCAGGACAAGACAGGAAACTGGGGACTGCCTGTAGCTCGGAGTCATCTGAAGGACCCACCAACCGAAGTCCAGCAGGTTAGGCCAGAATAGGCACCTGGGAGAACAGAAAACTAAACAGAAGATCAGGGGCAGCCTTGCAAATCTGTCATTTGCTTGATGCTGAAAAGACCAAGAAGCACTTGCGGATCTAGAAAGGTTCCTCGACAGGATAGGGTAGAACGTGATCCTTGTCTAGACCATCTTATTAGAGAACGGTCTTCCTGAGCCACCTAAAGATGGTGGAAAGCAGAGCCGGTGTCCCCTACAGGATCCATCTTGGATAACAAAAGTGAATTAGCGTACCTGGAAAGCAGCACCTGAGAGATAAAGCTCTAAAAGCCCAAACCATATCCAGACCATGAAGAGAACGTTTCCTTGCGTGAATTGGAGTCAGATAAAGGAACAGGTACAATGTCCTGATTGAGATGAAATACAGAACCACCTTACGTAAGGTAATCCTGAAACCAAAACCCTTTTTTCTGCCATAAAGAAACTGAGCATTTTGACATGAGCCTTGGAAAATGCGCTGTCTGCTAAAAAAAAAAAACAAAAAAAAAAAAAACGGGAGTTTTAAAAAGTGTAAGTGTAGGAAGGGGAACTTCTGTTTCCATCAGTGCCCCACTGGGAAGGTTTTCATGCATGTGCTGCCACTGACAACACAAGAAGTGGAAATTACCCTGAAACCCCCACCTCTGACAGTTGTCATCAGAAAAAAAATATCTTCTCGTTTCCCCTCACCTCCTGCTCTGGTAACAAACAGAAAATTGTGGAATTCCCCCACACTTTCTTTAATACAGACAACAGTCACAGGACAAATGTGGGGGTCACATCTCACAGACACAGACAGGAATGCAACCCTGAACGGGGTTCTACCTCTTCTCCACTATATATAATTTTTTTTTAAAGACTGAGATGCTTTATCCAAGTGATTTCTGTACAGCTGTGGCAAGTTGCTAATAGTGTGACAGAGAATATGGGGACTATCAAACATTAAAAATAAGTGTTTTTTTAAAAGTCTCATAACTTACCTAGGTGAATGCCGCATCGGTCCGTTCCTGCATCTTCCCCTCGCCGGCTCGAACACTGAGAACCGAGTGGTCAAACACCACTGATCGCTCGGTTCTCAGGGCTCCCTGTGCAGAGAGCTGGTGACTGTCACTCACTGCTGTCCAGTGGCGGCTGGCGTTTTTTTTGGGGAGGGGGCGTTAAACAACCACCCCCCTGCCACCCGGGGGCACTTAACCAGCAGTGCTCTGCGCCTGGAGCCCATCCTTTTCTGAAGCCTATTAGAGTCTGTGGCTCTAATCATATGCTTTAAAAAACCGCCCCCTATTGGAATCCATGCATCCGGCGTCCCTGTATGTATTTCAGTGGGCTGGACGACTGCACGGGCCGCCATTGCTGCGGTCTGCTCTCGTCCGGCACCAGTCTCAGCCAGCTCCCTACAGGCATGTGGGAGGATCCCGACTATATTGTCGTGACCCTGCCCCAGCCTGGACCGGCTCTGTGATGTCAGCAGACAGAGTGATCTGAACTCCTGTGATCCACAGAAATACAACCAAACGAGCTTTGGCTGTACTTCTCCTTGAGGCTGGGTTCACACCAGTGCTAACTGGATGCAGGTTTCTCCACATCCAATTCGCATGACAGGAGATTATAACTGGCTTTCAGTGGAGTCTGTTCACACATCTCCGGGGCGGCTGCAGAGCGAATTGCACAGGGGTTCTGTGCATCTTTGGCTCCATTTCAGGCAAATCTGGGCCCGATTCGTCCCTGTAACAGAGATGCACCGGACACCTGCTGTCAGCTGCATCTGTTTTTAGTGTGAACTCAGCCGTAAGGATTTGATATTCTGTACATAAAAATGGCAAGAAAAAGACGTGTCCAACTTCCAGTTTGATACAGACTATGACCACACTCACCGCTGCCCTGCTCCCTGCAGTACACGGACCGGACGTTCTGTGGAGGCTGCCGAGGGTCCAAGAAAGACACATGACCCTGCGATCCCACCGCATACACAGACCACTCCAGACCATAGGAGAGGCACACGTTCTCTCTGCAGTACGGTAACTTGATGGAGAGAAGCTGCGTAAAAAGAACAGAAAACGCACCAATCATTACATGCTCATATCCATACAGGCTGACATGCCAATTGATACATTTGTGCAATCTTGTTCTAATCTTACAGTTGAAAATCATAGAAAAGACAAGCTAAACTGGATCATATTATTTGATTTTCACTAAGCATTAAATCCACATAGAATGTAAGGTTAGATAGAGCTATGGAACCTACAACTTCACCAAGAACCTTTGCAATTCTTCTGACGTGAAATAGATCCTGTCTCTAGGTGCAGCAGCAGTCCTCTGTAAAAGTAGGATGTGTTACACTTGCCTCTGCCATGGGCGCTGCATTGAAAATCTGATCTCTTGAAGAGATCTGGGCAGGAGAAACCGTGCCACCCAGAAGGGGACACTTTGTTTTGGATAGAAGTGGTGCCAAGGCCTCTCCAATAGTGCAAAATCTCAATGCAGTGCTTGCTGAAGAGGGAAGAATAAAGCTTCTTCCTTTACAGAGAAATGCGGCTCTGTTGTAGTACCTGCCTGCTTTGTACCACTTATTTGTCACACTGAGGCTTCTATTGCCCCCTCTCATAAGAGGAATCATGGCTCTGACTAATACACAAAGGAATGACAGGCTGACAAGAATCTGCTCTCCATAGAAAATAAAGGAAACAAGGCTTTCAGTGCCTCTGCTGTGAACTTTGAAGATACATTTCTCCACAATGCCTGCAGTTACAGAGGATAGGGGGCTTGTTTTAACCCCATTACTGCCAAGAGCCATTTTTGCATTTTAAAGCTTAAAGTGATTGTAAAGTCGTTAAAAAAAACAAACAAAAAAAATGTTATACTTACTTCCTCTATGCAGTTGGTTTTGCACAGAGCAGCCTGGATCCTCCTTTTCTCAGGTCCCTCTTCAATGCTCCTGGCCCCTTCCTCTTATCGAATGCCCCCTCCGCCAGCAGCTTGCTATGGGGGCACCCAAGCTGAGTGACAGCTTTTTGTATCCAGTCAGACACGGAGCCTCGTCCCCTCTCTCCCCTGAATGGCTAATTGACTGATTGATAGCCACGGGAGCCAATGGCATCGCTGCTGGGTCTCAGCCAATCAGGAGGAGCATCCCAGAAGGCTAAGACCCTCATGAACATCGCTGGTGAGAGACGGGGCTCAGATAAGTAGTTAGGGGGTTGCTGGGGAGGCTTCTACACACAGAAGGGTTTTTATCTTAATGCATGGTATGCATTAAAGTGGCTGTATACCCATTAAGCACATATTGCAATAAATAATTGCAGGTAGTACAGTAGTGTTGCACGGTTTGATCTGTTCTTACCTGCTTGCTTTGCATTCAATATTGATTTTTCTTTTATTTGACGTCACTGGCACATGCACCATTACCCCTAATTATCCAGCAAGCTTATGCTGCCGGAAAAATGCAGGGTCTATGCCGGGGCTGTGCCATCTCGTGCTGTCAGCCCTGAGACAATGCAATACTACATCTGACTTCTCCTGCATAGAGCAGGTTATCCTGGACCCCTTGTGATTCTCTACGTCACATGGATTGTGGAGGAGGAGGGCGGAGTCGAGTACAGAGTGCGGGACAGGAGAACTATAGTGGGGAGGAAGAAAACACTGTACACAAACACTTACCGAATATATACCAGAAGTAATCATTTATATTTTACATATCCATATTGTGATAAAAAAAAAAAGTGATCTACCCCGATTCGCTGAAACAAAAACGAGGCTTGGATAACGGGCGTAATGCGCATGCGGAGATTATAGACAGGGAAACATACTTTGGGCGGAAATGCATTGCTTAGCAGACGCGGAAGACAGGAGTTGAGATGGCGGCGTCAAACAACGAGCGGGAGCGTTTACAAAGTGCTTATTTATTACAGTAAGAAACATTTTGAAGCATACTATTATTGGCTGGGGGATTGCTAATAATTCCTTGGATTGAAATATGGCTAAAAATGTTAGCTCTTTCTCTGGGTTTACTACCGCTTTAAAGCGGAGTTCTAGCCCCCAAACACTTAAATAAAAAAAAAAAAAACTGCTCTGCATTTGTCCAAACATGTATATTACCAATTACCACATGTGTTGCAACTGTACTTTCTTTAAAAATAGTTTTGCACTTACGGATCTCAGAAGCAGGCAGGTTCCATTTTAGCTGTGGGCATCTGAAGCCCTCCTGTATTTTCCGGGATTACCTCCCGATTTCGCGCATGCGCAGTAATGCCGCTGCGAGGGTCTCCGTCTTCCTAACAGGTTGCCATAGCAATGTCGGCTTTGGCTGAAGTTCCCGCCCCATTGCTATAGCAACCAATCAGACAAGTTTGCCCCTGCAAATAACGCGAGATTTCGTCAGTAGGCGATGCGCAAGGACTCCTGGGATATAGGACGCCGCTATCCCAGGAGCCCTTGTGAATCGCCTAGTGACGTAATCGCCTAGGCGGGGACATGCCTGAAGTGCGGGTGAAACCCACAAATATAGGGTATTTACATGCCGAGAAAAAAAAAACCACACGATTTCCATTGATAAAAGTATTTTCAATGGGCAGATCAAGTCTATAAAATGGGTGGAACTCCACTTTAAGATAAAAATAAAAAAAAAACTTCTGCCTTTACAACTTCTTTTAAGTTTAAAGTTTAAAGTGGCACTAAACACTCCTATCCTTTATAGCCAAGGAAGCTGCCATCTTACCCCATGATCTGCAGCTGCACCATTGATACATATGTGATCAGTTACATACGTGGCCAAAAATATTGGCACCCCTGCATTTCTGTCAGATAATGCACCACTTCATCCAGAAAATTGTTGCAATTACAAAGGTTTAGGAATTCTCATGTTTACTTCTTTTGTTTGTATTGGTACGACACAAAAAAGTGGAGAAACAAAAAGCCAAATCCGACATTCCATGCAAAACTCCAAATTGGACACAATTATTGGCACCTTCATATTTGGTAGCACACCCCCTGGGAAAAACCAAACATAAAAAAAAAAAAAAAAAAAAAAAAAACTGAAATCAGTCACGTCCATGTACCATCAATGAGTTTCTTAAACTCTACTACTTTAGTTTCTCTTTCTTTGAAACAAATTGAGAGTCCCGTGAGCATCTTCCATGAACTCTGATCTTTAGTTCTTTGCATAGATTTTCTATTGAATTCAAGTCAGGTGATTGGCTGGATCATTCTACCAGCTTTATTTTTTTTCTTTGAAACCAATTGAGAGTTTCCTTGGCTTTGTGTTTGGGATCATTGTCTTGCTGAAATGTCCACCCTCGTTTCATCTTCATCATCCTGGTAGATGGCAGCAGATTTTTATCAAGAATGTCTTGGTACATTGTTCCATTCATCCTTCCTTAAAATGATGTAAAGTGTACCGTATGCTGAAAAACAGCCCCACATCATGCTGTTCTCACCTCCAAACGTCACTGATGGTGTGGGGGGTGTTTTTTGGGTGATGGGCCATTTTACCTCCAAACATGGTGAGTATTATGGCATCCAAAGAGTTCAATTTTGGTCTCATCTGACCAGACAATATTCTCCCAGTATTTCACAGGCTTGTATAAATGTAGTGCAGCAAACTTTAAACAATCTTCGACATGCTTTCTCTTCAGCAGTGGTGTATTGCGCGGTGAGCGTGCATACAGGCCATGGCGGACGAGAATTACTTCCGGTTTTCTTTGAAACAATTGTAGCTGCTAATTCCAGGTCTTTCTGAAGCTCTCCACAAGTGGTCCTTGGCTCTTGGACAAATCGGATAATTCTTTTCACTCCTCTGTCAGAAATCTTGCGATGAGCACCTGGTTGTGGCTGGTTTATGGTGAAAAAGGGATTTTTTGTATAACTTACCGTAAAATCCTTTTCTCTGAGTTCACTGACAGACGCAGCCTTCTTATGACACATGGGGTTATGCTCATTCTACTAGGAGTAGCCTAGGCAAAAAACAAACAAAAGCATAGGTTGGCCCCTCCCAGGGGGCCGTCCTCACCTTAGCATATAATCCCCCTGCCCTGTACAGCACATCAGTTCGTAACAAGCCGTACAAAACCAACTCAGAGGGGTGGGTGCTGCGTCTGTCAGTGAACTCAGAGAAAAGGATTTTACGGTAAGTTATACAAAAAATCCCTTTTTCTCTTCCGTTCACTGACAGACGCAGCCTTCTTATGACACATGGGGACGTCCCAAAGCTGTGCCAATCAAGAGGGGTGGGCAAACTATAACAACTGTACCCAACAGAAAAACACCCTCTCAGGCGGCGCTAACCGTGCCTATACTGCCGCTTGTAATACTTTGCGGCCAAAAGCAGCACCCGAGGATGCTGAAACATCAATTTTGTAAGACTTAGTAAACGTGTGCACTGAGGCCCAAGTGGCTGCCTTGCACACCTGAGACACCGAAGCCTGGTGTCTAAACGCCCAGGAAGTACTAACTGCCCTGGTGGAATGAGCCGTGACCGGAAACGGGGGAACCTTGCCCAGAATCTCATATGCATGAGTCACGGTCTTCCGTATCCAACGAGACACGGTAGCTGACGAGGCCGCCAAGCCTTTGCGCGACCCTTCCGTCAGCACAAATAAAGAATCAGACTGTAGAAGCCAAATACACCCGCAAAGCCCTCACCACATCCAAAGAATGCAGCTCAACTTCTTTGGGATGTACCGGGTGCGGGCACAAGGAGGGAAGAACAATATCCTCATTTAAATGAAAGGAAGAAACCACCTTCGGAAGAAACAAGGGGAAGGTCGCAAAACTGCCTTGTCTTTATGGAGGACCAAGTAAGGTGACTTGCAGGATAATGCTGCCAACTCAGACACCCACCTGGCGGATGTGATAGCCACCAGAAAGGCCACTTTCTGCGACAACAGTCGTAAGGGAATGTCCCTAATACTTTCATATGGCGGTTTCTGCAGCACAGAAAGCACCAGATTCAAATCCCACGGAGCCAGAGGTGACCGTATCCAAGGAGCCACATGACGTATCCCCTGTACAAATGTACGGATCAATGAATGAGACCAAGGGTAGTTGAAAAAGAACCGCCAGGGCCGAAATCTGCCCCTTAAGAGTACTTAACGCCAGGTTCTTTTCCAGTCCTTGCTGCAAAAACGACAGTACTCTGGACACTATATAAGAGCGGGGGTTCCAACCCTCTGCCTCACACCAGGTAATATAGGACTTCCAGGTCCTATGATAAATCCTACGTGAGGTACTCTTACGTGCCTTGATCATAGTAGGGATTACGGAGTCAGACACCCCTATCCCTCAACACCTGGGACTCAATAGCCAAGCCGTCAAAGCCAGCGAGGGTAAAGCAGGGTGCAAGATGGGCCCCTGAGACAGTAGGCCTTCGCGAAGTGGAAGACGCCACGGAACATCTGCCACCATCCGTACTACGTCGGCGTACCAAGGACGCCGAGGCCAATCCGGAGCTACCAGGATTGTCGGGATTCCCTCTACTTCTATCCTGCGTACAACCCGCGGTAGAATCTTTAGAGGAGGAAATATGTACAGTAGCCGATACCGACCCCAGGGCGCTACCAGTGCGTCCGAGGCGACCACCAACGGATCTCTTGTTCTGCACACAAAAGGTCTGTACCTTGTGATTGTACCTGGAGGCCATTAGGTCCACCTCTGGTGTGCCCCACTTGAGGCAAATCTGGCAGAACAATTCTGGATGTAGGGACCATTCCCCTTGATCCAGAGTCCGGCGGCTGAGAAAGTCCGCCTGCCAATTTTCCACGACTGGGATGTAGATTGCAGAGAGAGCTGGCACATGAAGTTCTGCCCACTGAAGGATCAGAGCCGCCTCTGCGGCTGCTGCCGAGCT
Source organism: Glandirana rugosa (assembly GCA_018402905.1). Classification (NCBI taxonomy): domain Eukaryota; kingdom Metazoa; phylum Chordata; class Amphibia; order Anura; family Ranidae; genus Glandirana; species Glandirana rugosa. Next base: position 75,931 of record BLSH010427305.1, on the reverse strand, counting down.
TCTTGTTCCGCCCTGATGGTTCACATATGCCACAGCCGTGGCATTGTCCGACTGAACCCGGACAGGGAGGCCTCGCAGCCTTTCTGACCAACGGGACAGGCAAAGTCTGATCACTCTCAGTTCCAGTACATTTATCAGAAGACAAGCTTCCCGTACTGACCAATGACCCTGGGCAGAGAACTGACCCAAGACGCCTCCCCAGCCCAATAGGCTGGCATTCGTTGTTACTATCGACCAATTGAGGGGGGGAAAACCTTTCCCCAACTTTAGGGCCGGAGCCCGAATCCACCAGATCAAGGATCCTCGGGACTGATGATTCAACCTGATCAGTCTGTCTAGGGATAGGGGAGATTTGTCCCACTGCGACAAAATTGCCTTCTGCAGGAGCCGAGTGTGATTCTGGGCGTAAGGCACCGCTTCGAAAGTCGACACCATGAGCCTCAACACTCGCATACAGAACCGTAAGGAGAACCACTGGCGCGATAACAGGGTTCGCACTGCTGCCTGAAGTGTCAGGAGCTTGTTTGGTGGTAAAAACACCCTTGCCTGCACCGTGTCCAGAATCAGACCCAGGTACTCCAGCCGGCAAGATGGAGTTAATGATGACTTCTGCAGGTTGATCAGCCAACCAAACTCCTCTAACGTGGACACCGTGATTGTTACTTTCTCCTCCAGAGCCGCAGCAGACTCTGCTCTCAGGAGTAAATCAGCGAGGTACGCTACAACCGTGATACCTCTCTGTCTCAGCAATGCCAGCATCGGGGCCACCACCTTGGTGAACACTCGGGGAGATGAGGCCAGCCCAAAGGGAAGTGCCACAAACTGGTAATGCAGGTCCCCCACTGCGAAACGCAGAAAACGCTGATGACTGAGACAGACTGGAACATGGAGATGCGCATCCCTGATATCCAAGGACGCCAGGAATTCCCCTTGGTGCAGGGCGGCCACGACCGAGCGGATAGACTCCATCCTGAATCTCTTCGTCTTTATGAAGCGGTTTAAGGCCTTCAGGTCCAGAACTGTTCTGAGACCGCCCTTTTTGGGCACCACAAAAAGGTTTGAGTAAAATCCGTGAAATCTTTCCACCATGGGTACCGGTACAATCACTCCCTGTTCGGCGAGTGCCCGAACGGCACCTAGAAGCGCCTCCCGACGCCCCTGAGGGAGCCTCAAGTTTGAGGGGAAGAACCTTTCTGGGGGCAGAGAGCTGAATTCTATCCTGTACCCGGAGGACACCACCTCCAGTACCCACCGATCGGTGATGCGGGCAGCCCATATGTCTGCGAACCCCAGCAACCGGCCCCCCACCCGTGAGGCGGGTGGGGGCAACCCATCATGCGGAGGAAGATTTATCCTTTGCTTTTTCGGACTTATGCTGCCAGGACCTTTTACTGTGCCCCGCGAAAGCCTTCCCGGCTTTGAAGCCCTTACCCGCTGAGCCGGGTGCCCGAAAAAACTTCTTCTGACCTGAAGAGACAGGGCCCTGCCTACGGCGAAAATCTCGCCGCTTTGGCTCTGGAAGGGAAGTACTCTTCCCTCCCGTGAAATCCTTAATGATTTCATCTAACTGTGGGCCAAACCGACGTCCTCCCTGAAAGGGAAGATCTACAAGAGCTTTCTTTGAAGCCTGGTCGCCCGACCAAGAGCGGAGCCACAGCACCCGCCTGATATCAATTGAAAAAACAGACATTTTTGACAATATGGGAAGAAGGTCCAAAGCAGCATGGCATATGTAGCGGAGACCTTCTTCCAAATGTTGTGCCCGCTGTACTTCAGCCTTCACCAGATAAACCAGTGTGCAGTGTGCTCACGAAGAGACTGTGCCGCCATCGCAGCTGCTAGCACCGGTCGCATGGCTGACCCAGCCAACAAGAATAGTGCTTTAGACACTGCCTCTGTGCGGCGATCAGCCGCCTCCCTAAAGGATGGAGACCCCTCCAAGGGAATGGTTGTTGCTTTATTTACCCAAGCCACGGCAGGTTCCACCACTGGGGAAGCCCATCTCTTAGTAAAGCTATCCTCAAAGGGGTAGCGAACAGCAAAGCTTTTAGGAAAAGCAAAGGAATTTGGGCTCAGCCATTCCTTGAACACCGCCTGTTCAAACACCTGATCATAAGGGTAAGACCTAGGGGGTTTAAGCGGTCCACAAACATATGCGGACTCATGCGACTCCACTGCTTGGTCAAGCCGCATGGAGTCGCGGATATCAGTGATCAGCGCTTCCACTATCGCTTTATCACGCGAAAAAGGAGCCTCCTGATCATCTTCGCCCTCTGAGGGCAGCTCACACTCTGAAAGATCCACAGGTGTGACCATTGAGGTGCTCTCTAGATCCGAATCCTCCCCTGAGGAAAGAGGGGGGGTGGGCGTTTCTGGGGGCCCCTCGGAACGGGAACCCATGCCCGGGGAAAGAACCCCCCAAACACCGCCCTCAGCTGTTCCAAGGACACTAATGTTCCTGGGGTGGACTGTAGATCCGCAGGTACCCCTGCCATAGTATTGCCGGCCTCTGACATCCCAGCCTTCCGGCACCCCCACTGTGTAACCACCACCTCTACCCCACCAACCAGCCAGGGAGACCCGGGAGGATTGCACCCCCCGCTACCAGCACCCAGGGAGAGCCAGCTATACTTGCTGTTTTGATGCCTCAGCACTACGACCGGAAGAGCAATGCCCAATAAACTACTGCACTCCAGGAGCTTGTTACTGCGTGTCAGCCACGTTGTCCAAGCGCAAACCGTCATTGTTCGAGGACCTCACGT
>BLSH010427305.1:36808-48104 GCA_018402905.1 Glandirana rugosa | reverse complement strand
TTCCCCACTCCCGGTCAATCAGAGACCCCCCCCCCCCCATCACCAAGTATTACACTCCCTCCATCCTCCACAATACTCAGATCCCCTCCCACACACTGAGGACACAGCACGACCCCACATCCGTCACCCCTGGCAACAGACACACAAGGCCCCAGCCGCCCTCCCAGGCCTCCCCCCTCCGTATGTCACCTGATCTCCGGTTCCCGGCGCCGCTTTCCTCTTCCTGCTAACTGCTCTCCGGGTCATGCTCTCGCCCGTTCTGCCCCCGCATGGAGAGAGCCCGGGCGGAAGGATAACGATCTCTCATATAACGGAGGAGAAGACGCACACCGCGTCCACCGCCGTGACCTCTCACCCCGAGCGCTACGTCTTTGCGTCACCACGCGGAGCGCAACGTCGGCCCCCGCCCACATCTTCGACAGCCAAGTGACGGGACAAGGAGAGAGGGGCGGGCTATCGCCTGGCAACCAATGATAGATTTCCTGGGGCGCGGCCTGCTGTCACAGTATTATAACTAATAGGCGGGCCCAGGGGAGTGGCCTGCTGTCAACACACATTTGCTTATAGCAGCCGATGGGTGTGGCTCCCTGTCACATAATAACCAGTAATAGAAGACTGGGGGAGTGGTCTGCTGTCGCTGGGGGGAGGGGCCTGCTGTCACCTAGTAACCTTTGATAGACAGTAGTGGTGTAGTGTACAGGGGAGGGTGATGAGGACACATTAGTGATTAGTCAGCATAGGTCATGTGACCTTTATTTGTAGCCCTCAAGGTTGAATGTTAAACATTTGTGAGAATAATAAACATGACAGAGACCTTGTCACATGCCCTTCATCTCCAGGAACACCCCAGGCCCCATGTTGTCCTGAATAAAGCTTGACTGTTAGAACCCCAGTAAGGCTTCTATTTCTGTCAATGATTTGCCTGCGCCCCTGGAGGCAATGGGGGGAAGACAGCACTGATGCCAAAGTGTCCATACCGGGCACTCCATCCTCAGGGTATGTTCAGTCCCCAGGTTCGCTCAGCAACATTGGTTGTTATGATGCCTACACCATAGCAACCAATGACACTGTGTGGCTCAACCATCAGCATCCTAGCCATCAAAACCTCTGTGTTACCCAGCTGAATGCATCCTAGCAACCATAGTTGTTGTGTGACCGAGCTGACTGCATCCTAGCAACCATAGTTGTTGTGTGACTGAGCTGACTGCATCTTAGCAACCATAGTTGTGTGACCCAGTTCACCATCCTAACAACCATAGTTGTTGTGTGACCCAGTTGACTGCATCTTAGCAACCATAGTTGTGTGACCCAGTTGACCATCCTAGCAACCATAGTTGTTGTGTGACCCAGTTGACTGCATCCTAGCAACCATAGTTGTTGTGTGACCCAGTTGACTGCCTCCTAGCAACTATAGTTGTTGTGTGACCCAGGTGACTGCATCCTAGCAACCATAGTTGTGTGACCCAGTTGACTGCATCCTAGCAACCATAGATGTTGTGTGACCCAGTTGACTGCATCTTAGCAACCATAGTTGTGTGACCCAGTTGACCATCCTAGCAACCATAGTTGTTGTGTGACCCAGTTGACTGCATCCTAGCAACTATAGTTGTTGTGTGACCCAGGTGACTGCATCCTAGCAACCATAGTTGTGTGACCCAGTTGACTGCATCCTTGCAACCATAGTTTTTGTGTGACCCAGTTGACTGCATCCTAGCAACCATAGTTGTTGTGTGACCCAGTTGACTGCATCCTAGCAACCATAGTTGTTGTGTGACCCAGTTGACTGCATCTTAGAAACCATAGTTGTGTGACCCAGTTGACTGCATCCTTGCAACCATAGTTTTTGTGTGACCCAGTTGACTGCATCCTAGCAACTATAGTTGTTGTGTGACCCAGTTGACTGCATCCTAGCAACCATAGTTGTTGTGTGACCCAGTTGACTGCATCCTAGCAACCATAGTTGTTGTGTGACCCAGTTGACTGCATCTTAGAAACCATAGTTGTGTGACCCAGTTGACCATCCTAGCAACCACAGTTGTGTGACCCAGTTGACTGCATCCTAGCAACCATAATAGTTGTTGTGTGACCCAGTTGACTGCATCCTAGCAATGAATGACTGGGGGGGGGGGTGTTTACAGCAAAAATGCATGTGAATTCCAGCGCACCACGAGGCAAGATAAAGCACTACTGTGCGTTGTGGTGCGCTGCGTTATAAAAAATGGTGCATGCACCTTTTTCTGTGCATTAGACAGCCCATTCAAATGAATGAGCTGACATAACTGCATGACGTAAAGCACATTAGCGCACCACAACAGTGTGACCCCGGCCTCGGGCTATGTTCACACTTTGTGCATGTTGGGAATGCATGTGAAATCACACTCTTTCCTGGCATGCACAGAAATGCTCTGCCCTTTAACAGATATGCGGTGGTGCTATTCATTCTCAGCCGCACCCCAATACATATTCTAATGCGTGTGTGTTTGTGCATTCTAAAAAGCATGGTGCCACAATGACATGCAGCAAAATTTTACAAAAGGTCTGGCGCATTTCTTGCTTATAGGGCATGAAATGAATATGCTGCCCTCCATGCGACACATGGGAATGCAGGGTAAAATGTTCGGAAACGCACGCACGCTCCAGTACATCTTCCCTCGGATCTTGCTTCCGGGAACGTGGCTCCGGCCAGTCACAGCGCTCCAGTCGCATGTGCGGGGACCCGTCTTTCCGGCAAGGTCCGGAACTATTGCCGGGCCTTTGCCGGGACATACACGGCGCATGCGCCGTAACACTGCAGCAGATTAGAGAGGGAATATTTTCTAAACCATACATGCTTAGGAGATATTCATTTTACCTACAGGTAAGCCTTAGTATAAGCTTACCTGTAGGTAAAAGTAAACAAAATGGGTAGACTCTTTGGGTGTCTTCTCACCTTATTATATTGGCCACTAATGTTGCCATAATGGCCAGACAACCTTTGTATAACATTGCATGCCAGCAAGGTTTCTGGTTTTTAAATGTCTCCTACACTCCTCCAATGGACACAAACATGTAAAAGCATAAGAGAGAGAAGGGGACTAATAATGTAGATTGCCATAAACAGTACTTATTTTAAAAGAATGTTCCACTCCACTCCATGTATATCAATAAAAATAACATAGATATCGGTCAGGAATACATGAGATAGTGTTGGGTATACACATCCACTGGCCCCCAGACAGCATCCTAATACCGCACCATGAGGACTATCGCAGACTGGGTCACAGTCTGTTCAGAGATTAACTATGGATGGGCCGAACATCCCCCCCGGTTTGGTTTGCACCAGAACTTGCGAACAAGCAAAAAATTTGTGCGAACACGCGAACCCTATTAAAATCAATGGGACTTTAATATGAAAAATCAAAAGTGCTAATTTTAAAGGCTTATATGCAAGTTATTTCCATAAAAAGTGCACGGGGACCTGGGTACTGCCCTAGGGGACATGTATCAATGCAAAAAAAGTTTTAAAAAAGATAGTTTTTTTTCAGGAGCAATGATTTAAATAATGCTTAAAGTGAAAAAATATCTTGTCTGGGAAAAAGCCTCGGTGTTTGACATCATGCACAGCTCTCTCTCACACTCTCATGAGAGTTTGCCAGGAAGGGAGGGGATGAGCCATAAGAGGGCCAATGAGAGCTGCAGAGCTGGAGGTGTGCCTCTGCGTGTCTGTGTAAATCCAGGAAGTGAACAGGCAGCAGCTTCAGCTACCCACAGTTAAAATGATTGCAACCAGACTCAGTGGAGGGAGATTTCTGCTGCATATTTAGTACAGGATCACAGTATATATAAAATAATATGCAAAGTGGTTGGAGGGAAGCTGCAGAATGGCAAAGATGTTTTTATTACAAATTATGTGAGCAGACTGCAGTTCCTCTTTAAGGACAGAGCCCCTTTCTGAGATTTGGTGTTTACAACTAAAATTACTTAGAACCCCCAAACATTATATATATTTTTTATAGCACCCTAGAGAATAAAATGGCGGCCGTTGCAATACTTTATGTCACACCGTATTTGCGCAGCGGTCTTAAAAACACATTTTTTTGGGGGGGAAAAGTTCACTTTTTTGAATTATAAAATAAGGCATCAGTAAAGTTACCACAATTTTTCCATAGTGTGAAAGATAATGTTAAGCAGAGTAAATTGATACCCAACATGTCATGCTTCAAAATTGCGCCAGCTCGTGGAATGGCGACAAACTTTGGCACTTAAAAATCTCCATTGGTGAAGTTTAAAAATGTCTACAGGTTGCCAGTTTTGAGTTACGGAGGAGGTCTAGTGCTAGAATCATTGCACTCTCTCTAACGATCGTGGCGATACCCCACATGTGTGGTTTGAACACCGTTTTCATATGTAGCGTGTCTTACGCATGCGTTCGCTTCTGCGTGCGAGCCCCAGTATACTATACACTGAATGAGCTGTATATAGTCTACACTGAAGGCAGCGTATTATATATATATACTCTATAAGGTTTATATATATTCTTACACTGCCTGAACGGACTCCATATACTATACACTGAATGAACTGTATATAGTCTACACTGAAGGCAGTGCAATATATATATATATACAGTCAGGTCCATAAATATTGGGACATCGACACAATTCTAATCTTTTTGGCCCTTTACACCACCACAATGGATTTGAAATGAAACAAACAAGATGTGCTTTAACTGCAGACTTTCAGCTTTAATTTGAGGGTATTTACATCTAAATCAGGTGAATGGTGCAGGAATTACAACAGTTTATATATGTGCCTCCCACTTTTTAAGGGACCAGAAGTAATGGGACAGTTGGCTGCTCAGCTGTTCCATGGCCAGGTGTGTGTTATTCCCTCATTATCCCATTTACAAGGAGCAGATAAAAGGTCCAGAGTTAATTTCAGGTGTGCTATTTGCATTTGGAATCTGTTGCTGTCAACTCTCAATATGAGATCCAAAGAGCTGTCACTATTAGTGAAGCAAGCCATCATTAGGCTGAAAAAAACAAAACAAACCCATCAGAGAGATAGCAAAAACATTAGGTGTGACCAAATCAACTGTTTTTGGAACATCCTTAAAAAGAAAGAACGCACCGGTGAGCTCAGCAACACCAAAAGACCCGGAAGACCATGGAAAAAAACTGTGGTGGATGACCGAAGAATTCTTTCCCTGGTGAAGAAAACACCCTTCACAACAGTTGGTCAGATCAAGAACACTCTCCAGGAGGTAGGTGTATGTGTGTCAAAGTCAACAATCAAGAGAAGACTTCACCAGAGTGAATACAGAGGGTTCACCACAAGATGTAAACCATTGGTGAGCCTCAAAAACAGGAAGGCCAGATTAGAGTTTGCCAAACAACATCTAAAAAAGCCTTCACAGTTCTGGAATATCCTATGGACAGATGATACCAAGATCAGCTTGTACCAGAGTGATGGGAAGAGAAGAGTATGGAGAAGGAAAGGAACTGCTCATGATCCAAAGCATACCACCTCATCAGTGAAGCATGGTGGTGGTAGTGTCATGGTGTGGGCATGTATGGCTGCCAATGGAACTGGTTCTCTTTTATTTATTGATGATGTGACTGCTGACAAAAGCAGCAGGATGAATTCTGAAGTGTTTCGGGCAATATTATCGGCTCATATTCAGCCAAATGCTTCAGAACTCATTGGGCGGTGCTTCACAGTGCAGATGGACAATGACCCGAAGCATACTGCAAAAACTACCAAAGAGTTGAACCAAAGAAGTGGAATGTTATGCAATGGCCAAGTCAATCACCAGACCCGAATCTGATTGAGCATGCATTTCACTTGCTGAAGACAAAACTGAAGGTAAAATGCCCCAAGAACAAGCAGGAACTGAAGACAGTTGCAGTAGAGGCCTTGGCAGAGCATCTCCAGGGATGAAACCCAGCGTCTGGTGATGTCTATGCATTCCAGACTTCAGGCTGTAATTGACTGCAAAGGATTTGCAACCAAGTATTAAAAAGTGAAAGTTTGATTTATGATTGTTAATCTGTCCCATTACTTTTGGTCCCTTAAAAAGAGGGAGACACATATACAAACTGTTGTAATTCCTACACCGTTCACCTGATTTGGATGTAAACCCTCAAATTAAAGCTGAAAGTCTGCAGTTAAAGCACATCTTGTTCATTTCATTTCAAATCCATTGTGGTGGTGTATAGAGCCAAAAACATTAGAATTGTGTCGATGTCTCAATATTTATGGACCTGACTGTATATATATATATCTACACTGAACTGCCTACACTCCACTAGCTAAACTCTCTCTCTCTCCAGCATGATTGCACACACACCACTGTTCAAGCGGCTTTATATAGTGTAGGCATGGACTGAAACCCCTGATCCATGATTCGCCCAAGGCACCCTGCCTTGGGCGAATCATGGCTCTCACAGCAGAGCGTGCTGCGATTGGCCAAAGCATGCAGGTCATGTGCATGCTTTGGCCAATCAGCGGGTGGCATTTCCCCGCGATTTCACTGCATTATGGGGCACTCAAATTTCCTGCAAATGCCCCATAATGTTCGGGATTCGCCAAATAGGCGAACCCCGATGTTCGAGTCGACCGTATCCGGGGGCCCATACCTACTTATAACCTGATGGACAAGTAGTGATGGAGTAGTGTTATTTGTGTTGTATATTTTTCTTATTGGAACAATAACTAACATAAATAAATGTATCAAAGTATTCCTATCTGTCTACAGATCCCTTTTGAGATGAAAATGCAATGTTGGCATTTCAAAATCATAAAAGTTGTTTAGATAAACAAGCCTCTACATAAAATACATTTTTGATTTAAATAAAAAAAAAATGAAACCACTGCCGAAATATGTTGTATGAACATTGAAGAGGGAAACACATTAATACGCAAAAAGTGTTCATGAAACCATTGGCATTCTCTTAATTTTAATATATGAAGCAAGCTGAAATCCCCTTCTTGCCATTTTGACTGGAAATGTGCTGTAAGGTGGTATGGAAGGCCAACACATTTCGTACCATAAAATGTTAGTTGTTCTTTTTCCAGCAATCTTTCAATGTACTGATATGTCAAAAATAAGTTCTTACCGTTTTTCAAAGAAAAATGTAAGATCAGGTAGAGATATTGTTTCATTGAGTTTTAACACTCACTTTTTCTAGTTTTCAACCTTTCAATTAGGCCAAAAAGTATCCTTTGAAAACTAAGACATGTAAAATGCCATTGGTGACCTCCTTCTGAAAATGTTTTGCATACTTCTTTCATCTCAATGGCAAAGGCAGTAAATAAAAAGCAAGATCAGTCACGATGCCAGTCTACTATCAACATAAATTTGTTTTCTCCGTATACATGCAGTTGTAAGAGTCTCCTTTTGTTGACTTTCCCCTCCCAGGACGAGATTTAACCACTTCAGCCCCGGAAGGATTTCACACTTTAGGACCAGAGCACTTTTTGCGATTCGGCGCTGCGTCGCTTTAACTGACAATTGCGCGGTCGTGCGGCGTTGTACCCAAACAAAATTTGCGTCCTTTTTTTCCCACATATAGAGCTTTCTTATGGTGGTATTTGATCATCGCTGCATCATTTCTGATCGCCGCTATAAACAAAAGAAGAGCGACAATTTTGCAAAAAAACCCAAAATTTCTTACTTTTTGCTAAAATACAAATCCAAAAAAAAAATACAAAAAAAATTTTTTTTCATCGGTTTTGGCCGATTTATATTCTTCCTCATATTTGTGATAAAAAAAAATCGCAATCGGCGTTTATTGATTGGTTTGCGTAAAAGTGGCCACGTTTATGGATGATGAGAATTCATTTCTGGGGTTTTCATTTTATTTTTTATTTTTTACTAGTAATGGCGGTGATCTGCGATTTTTAGCGGTACTGCGATATTGGGGCAGACATGTCGGACCATTTTGACACTTTTTTGGGACCATTAGCATTTATACAGCGATCAGTGCTATAAAAATGCACTGATTACTGTGTAAATGCCATTGGCAGTGAAGGGGTTAACCTGCAGGGGGCGTTCTAAGGGTTAACTGTGTTCCCTGGGCGTGTTCTAACTGTGTGTGGGCTGCCCTAGCAGGGGAAGGGGAGTGATCGCAGCTTCCATGTAGAGGAAGGCTGTGATCACAGCCCATCCCCCTCTCACAGAACGGAGGTCCGTGTTTACTTACACGGACCTCCGTTCCTTCAGTGTGGGGGGGCATCGTGGGTAGCCGGCGGCGATTGAGTCCGCTGCACCCGCTCCCTGGCCCCCCCGAACACAGTGAGCGTACGGGCGCGCCTCCGGCGGCGCGCGCGCTCACAGTGCGCGATCTCGCAGCCGCTGTTGTATGACGGCAGTTTGCGATATCGAGCCACTTTGATGGTCGGCAAGTGGTTAAAGGAACTACAGAAAGCTGTTTTTAAATTGCGACAGATCTGATGTTGTCAAGCTTGGAAAAGACTCACGGCTGGCTGCTATAAGTCCATTAACTGAGAGGAAGCTCCCAGGTGTTTGCTAACTCAATTCAGAATACTTTCGCTCCACTTTTGCACAACCATGTGTCTATAGCTCCCTTTTGGCAGAAAAATGCAATGTTGCTGTTTCAAAATCATCAATTTTATTTAAATTAATAAGCATCTACATGAAAGAAAAACATCTCTTGATTTTTCTAAAAAAAAAAAAAAATTACGAAATCACTGCCGAAACATGTATGAATGCTGAAGAGGCAAACAAATTAATATGCAAAAAGTGTTCACAAAACAATCACTTTTTTCTTTCTTATAATATATTTATCAAGTTAAAATCCCCTTTTGGCATTTTGACTTTTACATGAGAAAAAGTAAGAGTAGCAGGCATCTGGAACATGTTGTGAGATGGTGTGAAAGACCAACAGAATTTGTACTCATATGTCAAATATGGAAAATTGATATCAAATACTTACCGTAATTTTCCTTTCCTGGCCTATCCTCACATCAGCACACAATGGGTTAACGCCTCTTGCAGGCGCTCACATGACCACCTATAACTAGCTGAACAAAAGAGAGCCCCTCCCCCACTGAGGTGTTTGATAACTTAGCCTGCGACAGGCCACTAGGGAGGGAGTCCTGTGCTGATGTGAGGATAGGCCAGGAAAGGAAAATTACAGTAAGTATTTGATAACAATTTTCCATATTCCTGGCCATACCTCACGTCAGCACACAATGGGATATAACTATCTGAATAAAAAGGCGGGAGAGAACACATGAAAAGGAACATTGACAATCAAGGAAATACTGCCAAAGACAAGAAATATTTATAGGTCTCATCCCAAACCTTGCATAACTTTAACTGCATGCCCGTAAAGTCAAGTGAAAGGCTAGCTGTCTCACATACACCTTCCACTGAATCCTGGCACAACTACCCCAAAGCTGCCACCCTTCGGGTCGAAGGAGCTTGCACCTGTTCCTGGTCAGAAAGGTTTAATTCATGAATGCCAATCTATTCACCCTGGTAAACCAACAGAAGATGACTCAAGAACCTGACACTTCTTTCCACTTTCCTTCGTCTTTTGACCTTTGCAGGTACACTGGTCACAACTTGTGTAAGGACCTGAAGTCCTCCTGCTGTGTACTCAGTGACTCCGTGTGAATGCCCAGATGGACTGTTCCCAGTTTTCCTGAAAACTGCATATCACTTTAGAATTGAGCTTTGGAGATGAACGTAGGATCACTATTTCTGGTAAAAAGACAAAAGGGATATTTGCTGCAATCTCCAACCCCCTTCTGTCTAAAGCAACTGCTGTCAGAGGAACTAGTCTTACCACTAGGAACCACTAGGAACAGGGGCATAACGATAGGGGTTGCAGGGGTTGCAATTGCAACCGGGCCCCATGGTCCAGGGGGCCCATGTGCCTCCCTTGTACACCTGAATAGGAGGGATGCCGGGGGTGGCATTTAGAGGACCCAATCTCCTCCATTTTCCTCTATCCAGTTTACTTGTCTTCTGTTGTTCCAGGGGCCCCTGTGTGCTTCGCTGGCCCCCCTGCTGCAGAACTTGTGAAAGGGCCTCACTGCAGTACCATAATAAAGGGACCCACGATAGGAGTAAAGGGCCCCAGGATCAGTGGGAAGAGGGAAGGGCCCTGGCCAGGGGTCAGGGGGCCCTTCATAATTTCTTGCACCGGGGCCCTGAAGGTTCTAGTTACGCCTCTGACTAGGAACCACACTGGAAATGAAGCTATTGAAGCACAGGATGCCTGTACTAGTGCTTTCAGAGCCAAGCCTAAGTCCCATGGATTTCCTTGCTGTTTGTATATGGATTATGGCCTGCATGAAGCATTTGTTTGATGGCTCTTCCACCAGCCTGAAAAAGAGGATAAAAACAGAGACCTCTACTATAAATGGAGTTGTATGTCAGACCCACCTCAAGCGCCAATTGTAAAAAAAGTCCAAGATATTGGCTAGAGCTGGGGACACCCGAGAGAAAACTTTGCTAAGCAAACAGAGAAAAAATGTGACATGTTCTTCTTCAGTTGACTGTACTGGAACACACTGCACTGGGGTGGCGTAGGCCATTGCAATCCATGGTAAACACTGTTCATGCATTTTTGACTCCGATAAAAATGCATTGGACTGCATCTGGTGTGAACCAGCCTTAGGTCCACTTTCCAATCCATAGTATTCCTAAAGGTATTGAAAGGCAAAGACACTTGCGCACCAGACTCTGGCAGGCCCCATCCACTCCTGGAAGTGCGTTGCTTAACCACTTGCCGACCGCCGATCGGCATTTGACGGCGGCAAAGTGGCTCGTTCCCGCAAATCGCCGTCATACGACGGCAGCTGCGGGAACGAGTTTAGTGAGCGCGCGCGCTCACTTTGTCCAGGGGGGGGCCCAGGGAGCGGGTGCGGCGGCTTCGATTGCCGCCGGCTACCCGCGATGGCCCCCCCGGAGCGAGCGAGCGGAGGTCCGTGTATGTAAACACGGACCTCCGCTCTGTGTGAGTGTGCCTGGAGGCGAGCGAGCGAGGCCCCCCCGGTAGCGCCCATCGGCCGCCGTTAGCTTCGGCGGCGTGGGCGAGGGACCCGGGGGGGGACCTGTTTCACTCGCGCGCGCGAGTGATTTGAGCAAGGGCGTCGACGGCAGCATACTGCCGCTAAACGCCCTTGCTCGGTGAAACGGCGGCAGTTTACGGCTAGCCGCCAGCCGTTCACCAATTCGTTGCGTGAAGGTCCTCACCTACCCCGGACGGTCTCAGACCACGCGTTCACAGAAACGGAAAGTTATGGAAATCCTTATGATACCTAACCTTTCACCTGGATTCCG
>BLSH010427288.1:127690-139690 GCA_018402905.1 Glandirana rugosa | reverse complement strand
CCCCCCCCCCCCCCCCCCCAGGTTTCCCAATTATCTAGGGAGTGGGTTTGAGTGCGTATATTGATAAAAATCCTCCAGCCATTCGTTTTGAGCCAGTTCTCCTATGCTAGGGACACGTTACACCTGCTCACACTCCTGCATGACTTGATTTTCCCAAGGGGATGCTCCTGGTCACTTTGGATATAGAGGCCCTTTATTCTTCTATCCCACATGATAAAGGCCTAAAAGTGATTCACAAAACTTTGGACAGTAGACCATTGGACAGGAGGGCCCACAATGAGTGGATTATACACTTACTGGAGTTCCTACTTAAAAATAAAAAATTCCAGTTCAATGGTAGGTGCTATTGCCAAGCCCAGGGCACGGGCCAATCCTTATTTGGGGGATTGGGAGAGCTGGCTCTTTGAGGGTGGAGGCACGTCATCGGTATACCTGTCCAGGATTTTATCTTGGTACAAGTATATCGACAATGTTTTGGTTTTGTGGTCAGGTACTGAAGAGGAGCTTTAGTCCTTTGTACAAGGACTGGCAAACAACCCTTATAACCTAAGTTGATGACCATTGCATTGGACAGTGAAGTTCATCTCAGGACTAAATTGTTTAGGAAACTCACATCAACCAATAGCCTCTTACATGCAAATAGTTTCCATCCTAATGCACTGATCAGGAACATCCTGACGGGACAGTATCTGAGGGCACGTAGAAATTGCTCATGAAAAACAACTCAATTAAGCTACACCCTACCCATCATACTTCAACCTCCATTGGTTAAAACTACACACAGACTGGCTATCAATGCTAGAGTAACAATCTGCTAACCCTCTAATCTCACAAGAATTTTTCCGCAAAACTCACCTCAGTAGTCTTGCCATACTTTCCATCACAGGAGCCCTTCAGGACATTACCCCCTTTTTTTCTTATCCCTTTTTATTATAACTATTTTTTAGTTTTTCTAAACCGTTGGGGGCTAAAAGAATAGAACCTTCAGGTTCCTTAATACTGTCTGTTGCTGAAGAAGGAAGACGACCTTCTCACGAATACCAGTAGAGGGCACTCAAAGCCCATGCAAAACTCCCATAGGAAATATTTACTGGTTTTTGCTAAAAGAAGACGAACTTCTCACATCTACCAGTAGATGGCACTTGAAGCTCATGAAAAAATTACGCATGAATCAATGTTAATTGTTAACTGTTTCTTCAAATGTTTTACCAGTTCTCCCTATCGCATTCAATGCTTTTTTTTTATATGAAGTGTTTCCATCCCTCTCTCAAGTATGACATGCTGTTCTCGACACATCTGAGACCTACAATTACACCAATTCCCTTCCAATCAATAGATTTCACAGATAACAATTGGAATGTCCGATCTCATACTGCCGTCAACAGTAAGTCATACACTTTGTACTAGGTGCTTACTCAAATAGCAAGTTGGTTACTTTTTTACTATTTTTCTATGATTACGTAATGTTCAAGAATTTTATGTTGCATATCCAATAGATGGCCCTCGTGGGGGGGTGCGGACCCGGGGGACTGACGCCACCGTTTCAGGTGTCATGACCTCTAGGTCATGCCCTCACCCCCTCAGGGGGGCCAGTATGGATCATGTTGATGCTTGACGAAAATAATCTGTTTGTGTCCCTAGGGATCTAAACTGAAGGTATATATCAAACACCGCACACACATCTGGACAAACCTAAGTACAGTGCGTGCTAAAAAATATATACTCCAAACCACCTCTAGACCTAAACACAGCATGTATCACCACCCATAAACATTTATACCACCTACCCAATAGGTTCTAATCGAGTTACCAGCTACACATCTCTCTCCTGCATACAAACGACTGTATTTCAGAAATTCCTCCTCCAGACCACAACAGATAACACACCCTGAACTACCAAAACATACTTCCTTTAAAAGTTTCATACTTTACCCACCATAAATATTCCTCACTCCACAAACCCCCCTCCATCTACACACATATATACCCAGACTCCCGTTCTATACAACTCCCCAAAACAAATTTTAATATGCGTGCTCCAATCATGCAGGTATAACCTTGTCCATTTCAGTAACTAGACCTCGACCCCACACAGAGGGTAATTGAGATACCCATCTGACAATTCCGGTTCCTTCCTTTCATACTTACACATTTGAAAACCCAGGAAGGAGTGGCTGGCCCACACCTTCCTCCGGTCCAATCCTTTGTCCCACGCAAAATAGTGTGGCTTATTGATACTCTATACAATTTATTTTACCCAGACATAACACCTCTTCCTCCCCTATATCCTAATTCCCCTACGCACAAATCCCCCACATCCACTTCTGCTCCCCAAAGCTTCTGCTCAATTACATAAATTATCCCCCCATCCAAAATCTGATACCTCTCCTCAAGAAGAGGTCACAAGCGACAATCTATTATCCATCTAGAAAGAGTACAGAAAGCAAAAATCTCCTCTCACTACACACCTAAAAAAAAAAAAAAAAAAAAAAAAGCAACTAGTGCCTACAAATGCCTCAACAAAACCCCATCTACAAACCTCTCTCGTTGAAATTGCTATCCATCAACGCCAAAGGCCTAAATATACCGGAAAAGAGATCACTTCTATTAAGAGAATGCCACAGATTGAAAGCGGACATAATCTATATCCAAGAAACACATTTCCACGCTGAGAAAATTCCTAAGCTCTCTGACAAAAAATACACAACAGCTTATCATGCCGCCAACATTGAATCTAAAACAAAAGGAGTAACCATACTGATTTCCAAGCACATTAACCTAAAAATTTCAGACTCCCACAGAGACAAACTAGGAAGATTCATTTTTCTTAAAGGCACCTTCAATGACAGACCCATTACTCTCGCCAACATATACGCCCCAAACAGTAAACAAGTAACCTTCTTCAGACAAACCATTGACATTCTATCCACGTTTCAGACAGGAATACTTATACTTGGAGGAGACTTTAATGTTCCTTTGAACCCATCCTTGGATACATCTACAGGAACCTCTGCTATGACATACAGAGCCCTTAGACAAATCAAATTACAACTACAATCACTTACGCTGCATGACACCTGGAGAACACTAAACCCACAAGGCAGGGACTACTCATTTTTCTCCCCTATCCACCAGAAATATACAAGAATAGACTACTTCTTCATAACACAAACTGACCTCACCCTGCTCCATGATGCCTCAATAGAACCCATGACACTATCTGACCACCACCCCATCTCACTACACCTACATTTCCCTGAACACACCACCAGATCAAAAACCTGGAGACTTAATTCGACCCTACTCAACGATCCTATTGAAACAAACAATATCTCAACATGTTTGAAAGACTATTTCTCGCTTAACACTATCCCAGAAACCCCCAATCTCACTGTGTGGGAGGCACATAAGTGCGTCGTAAGGGGAGAATTCTTAAAAATTGCCTCTAAAAAGAAAAAATCTCACCAAGCAAAAATTGCTTCACTCCTAACCCAGATCAACTCACTAGAATCATTACATAAAAAGACACAAGCCCAATCCACTCTACAGGAACTCACTAACACAAGAAAATTACTTCTAGACAAACTCAACCTAAAAATCAAGAGACAATACATTCTTAGACATAGAATATACTATGAACAAGGCAACAAGAGTGGCAGACTCCTTGCAAAAGCTGTACAGAGCAAGAAATCCGCAGACACAATCCACCAAATAAGAGATAAACAAGGAAATCTCCACACTTCCAATGAACAAATTGCCCAACAATTTGAGGATTACTATCGATCATTGTACAATATACCCTCTAATCCCAAATGCCCCTACAACTCAGACCAAAGAAATCGCCTTATAAAAAACTTTCTCGCAGAATATGGCTATTCTCCAATATCAACAGAAACCTCGAACAGCCTAAACACCCCTCTCACCGAATCAGAATTCGAAACAGCCCTAAAAGATATGAAAACTGGTAAAGCCCCGGGCCCGGACGGTCTCCCCCTTCAATACTACAAATCACTTTCTGACATTCTTAAACCCCACTTTCTTGCAGCCTTTCGATCTTTTGACTCCGAAACTCAAACCCCTCCAAGTATGTTAGAAGCACATATAGCAGTCATCCCCAAAGATGACAAAGATCCATCCATAGTATCAAATTACCGCCCTATTTCCCTAATAAACGTTGACGTAAAGATACACGCAAAAATACTGGCTAATCGACTTCTACCCCTCATCCCCTCTTTAATTTCTCTTGACCAAGTTGGTTTCATACCTGGAAGGGAAGGAAGGGATAATACAATAAAAGCCCTCAATATCCATCACTGGCTCAACCAAAAAAAAAAACAAGGCTTCTTTCTCTCCCTAGATGCTGAAAAGGCGTTCGACAGAGTGGCCTGGGATTACATCCAAGCAGTTCTCCAAAACATAGGGCTTCCCCATATTATGCTATCATACATAAAAGCACTATATTCTTCCCCGTCCGCTAGAGTCCGCGCTAATGGCCACCTGTCGAACGCCTTTAAACTACAAAATGGGACCAGACAAGGCTGCCCTTTATCCCCACTTCTCTTTGTCCTGACCCTAGAACCCCTCTTAAATAAAATCCGACTTAACCCAGATATAAAGGGAATTACTATTGCAGATCATACATACAAATTAGCAGCTTTCGCAGATGATCTATTGCTCTTTTTGTCAGAACCCTTAACTTCCCTCCCAAACTTATTAAAAGAACTGGAACAATTTCAATTAATATCCAATCTCAAAATTAATCATACGAAATCGTCTGCTCTGAACATAACCCTACCCCCTGAAACTGTTCAACAATGTCAAAATAATTTCTCATTCAAATGGGCCAAAAATTCTATCACCTATCTAGGTATTAAATTACCCCATTCACTATCAAACCTCTTACAATATAACTTTATGCCTATTCTAAAAGAAACAAAAGAGGACCTAAAACGATGGAATATCCTCAACGTATCCTGGTTCGGGAGAGTATCCCTGATTAAAATGACTATTCTTCCAAGATTTCTCTACCTACTCCAGACTATCCCAATCAGGATCCCCAACTCATTCTTCCACACTTTCCGACAAACATGCATCTCCTTTATTTGGCGTAATAAACAGCCGAGAATCAAATTTGACAAATTAACGCTACCCAAAAGCAAAGGCGGACTGGCACTCCCTGACCTACAGCGCTACTATTGGGCAACACATCTAACTAGAATTGTGGATTGGAACATCCATGAACAAGTCAAAGATTGGGTAACCCTAGAGAAATCCATATCCTCACAAAATCTAAACACTCTGCCCTGGTTACAACCACAACACATTAAAACCCAAAACAGACAACACCCACTCATTGGCCCTACCATATCAATCTTTCACAACACTCTCAAAAAATTATCTCCAAAACCCTGGCTAAGCCCATTAACCCCACTAAGAGGCAACCCTGACTTTCCCCCAGGCATGAACGAATCTTTTCTGGTGAACATCTGGCCAGAAAAAGAGGTGCTAGCAACACAATTCTATTCGGGCAACACTATCATCTCCTATGATAACCTAAACGCTACTCTATTCCCTAAAAAAATCCCCTTCTGGACATACATACAAATTAGGAACTTCCTCAACAAACCTTCTATTACCGATCAATGGACAAAAAAACTATCTACACTTGAAGATTTATGCACTAAAAAAACCCCACAAAGACACCTGATTTCTATCCTATACACCTCCACTTTCACAGATCAGTTAGCATTCTCTAAACACGTTTGCACGTCATGGGAACAAGACCTAAACATATCTCTATCACATGAAGACTGGGAACTCATATGTTTCTATGCGCACAAGGGTTCCCTTAACGTTGCAACCCAGGAATGCAGTTACAAAATTATCTCAAGATGGTACAGAACCCCAGAACTCTTGAATAAATTTGCAACTTCCATACAGAATAGATGTTGGCGATGTGATGCTGAAGATGGCTCCTTCATCCACATCTGGTGGTCGTGTCCCCAAATCCAGATATTCTGGAAAATGGTCCACGACACCATTACAAATGTCACCAAGGAATCTGTGGAATTCACTCCGGCCCTCTATTTATTGAACTATACATCCATACCCAAAAAGAAATATTTAAAATCATTAACAATGTTCATGATTAACGCGGCTAAACACTGCATCCCAAATCACTGGCGTACTACTAACATTCCAACGAGAGAGGAATGGCTCGGAAGACTAAACTATATCGAAAAAATAGAGGAACTCATTAACATTTCAAACGAGACCCTCCCCAAATTCTCTCAAACATGGCATAACTGGCACTTATTCAAAGGTATGAATGAACAACAACTATACAACACACAACCCCACAGCCAACCTGGATGAAGTCTCCCTAAAACTAATATTAACCGACTACACATGGGGAGCGGAGGGGGATGTGGCTGGTCCGCATCCCCCGCCTCCAAAATCACTCACACCCCTTCCCTCCTACATACCCCACACCCATCAAATGAGACGTTACCCACCTTAATTCAATCCAAACTCCTACCCAACAATCTCCTCACACTTACCCCCTTAGATACTCCCCAATTACAGAGAGAAGAGGTGGAACTGGAAACGCTCCTAAGAAACCCCCAAATTTGCTATGCACATTCCGATTTGGAGCCAATCCAGTTCAATCGCCAAGACAATCGAACCTCTTACTTCCTTACCTAAGCCACAATATCCCCATACTCACATCAACATTCTTATTCCTCAGGAAAAATAACATCCCATAGGATTACTTATAATGGAAAATAAAAAAAAAGAAAAAGAGAACAAGATCTATTGTATTATAATGCTCATATCCTACATGCTGGAAACTTATTCTAATGTTTATATTGTATTTCAATGTACAACAAGAATTCCTTATGTTCCTTTATCATCTTTCTCTAATGTTCTTTTACATCTGTATGACAATTTGTACTTAATAAAAGCTTATGAAACAAAAAAAAAAAAAAAAGAAATTGCTCAGATGAAGTTGAGTTTGAGCAGGAGGCCAAAACTCTCAGAGATTTTTGGCCAGAGGATATTGCAAAAAATGGTTTACGAAATTGTATAGGAGAGCCAGAAATAGCGATAGGGAGAAATCAATTTTTGAACCAAAGAAGGCGAGGGAGGGGCCACGGGACGTCACTAGACTAAGTCTGCAGTATACACAAAGGTGGACAGGATCAAAAGCATTCGCTCTACTCACTGGCATCTCCTCAGTAAGTTAATTTCCAAAGAATTCCTAAATTCATATTCAGAAGAGCTCACTCATTGGGCGACCTCTTGGTTCATAGTGACATCTCTTGAAGACCCCCCACACATGTCAACAGTCCAGGTACGACCCGTTGTGGGGGCTGTGATTAGGGATGGGCGAACGGTTCAGCCCGAACAAAGGTTTGGGCCGAACCTTTGCTGTTCGGGCGTTCAGCAAGTAGCCGAACGAATGGGGCGTTCGACCGTTTGTTCGCCCCCCAAACTGACCGCAATATATTGCAGGGATGAACAGTGCATTGCAGTGAAAGCTTCAGCCAATCAGGGCACAGAGCACTGTCAGAGTCATGATTGAACACTATATATACAATACTAGTTAAAAACACAATAATAACCAGAGATGGACTAGGTAGAGTACTGCGCAGTCAGCATGAAAAAATGACAACTAAAAATGTAGGCTCTACCGTGGCTGTAGTAAGTGGAGAAAAATAAGGGAAGCGGTGCTATACCTGACAAGCAATACACATTGGTAAATAAATCAAAATAAAGCAATCAAAATAAATGCCTGAGTGGCTGCAAAAAAATGATAAGGTAAAATATAGAGCAATCCAAGTGAGTCAGGTGCTTGAATAAGGTGCATAAATATCCCTGATGAAGTCACGTGACCGTGACGTAACGCGTAGGACCGGAAGTGTGACCCGAAACCGGAAGTCGGGTGAGAGGTGTATGCACCTTATGCATACATGTGTTTAACTACTTTTTACATGTAAGCAGCGATTTTACCGTTTTAATAAATTGAGTGTTTTGAACTGCTACACTATGGGAGTCTTTGCTTTATACCCCCATGTATGAGTGAGGACCGTTTTCCGCTATACTGGCTATATTGACCGTTCCACTTTGAGACGAGGCAGGAGTCATATGAGGTGTTTGGAGGTCGTTTGTTCCACAGCTTCAGCGACTGCACTACTCGCAGTAAAAGGTGTATTTTACACCTACTTGAGGTGAGCGCTCTGAGAGCACATAGTCGTGCACACGGGCATAGGAGCCTTTCTGGATGCACAGAGTGGAGCTACCAGACCGACTCCCCGATCACTGGCACCAATAGCCTGCACCACAGATTTTGTCACCAATTTTGCTGTCTGCACAGTGCACTTTATATTGCTCCAATATCTGCGATTTAATGTGACCAATATGAACTGTTTATGAACTTTTTATGAATTTTAATAATTTTTGTGGATTTTTAGGTTTTTAGGATATTTATTGATTATTTTTGATTCATTCACTTACTGAGTTCAAGATATACTCACACATATTATTTATTTATATTCACTGTTACCCTTAGCCAGGCACTTTAATTGGCACATATATTTATGCTCCTTATTCAAGCACCTGACTCACTTGGATTGCTCTATATTTTACCTTATCATTTTTTTGCAGCCACTCAGGCATTTATTTTGATTGCTTTATTTTGATTTATTTACCAATGTGTATTGCTTGTCAGGTATAGCACCGCTTCCCTTATTTTTCTCCACTTACTACAGCCACGGTAGAGCCTACATTTTTAGTTGTCATTTTTTCATGCTGACTGCGCAGTACTCTACCTAGTCCATCTCTGGTTATTATTGTGTTTTTAACTAGTATTGCAGCAGCTAGTTCATCTCTGTTTTTATTACTCTCACATGCTTCATACTGACTTACTCCAGTAGCTGCTACATGAGATACACAGCTGGTTAACACATAGTGGTTGCGCAGAAGACCCTAACATACTTCATGATTGAACACTGTCATCATGACTTTATCCAATCATGGTTCATTCCCGCCCCACAGTATAAAAGTATTCTTTCAATGGCAGCCATTTTCAGTGTGATTTCGGCGTGGAGAGAGATAGAACAGGGCTCTGTTCAGTGCTATTAGTTAGTGTGCTATACTCTGCTATTGTGCTTCAATTGTCAGTGTAGAATATCAGTTTAGTGTCAGTCTAGGGATAGTGTGAGCGTAGTGAGGAGGACCATTATTCAGCATTGCATAGTGTGCAGCTAGAGTAGGGACAGCTCAGATAGTTTCACTGTAGTGTAGTGAGACCGTGTCATTCATACATACATTAGTGTATATGTAGAGTAGGGACAGCTCAGATAGTTTCAGTGTTTTGTAGTGAGACCGTGTCACTAAGCTTACATTAGTGTATAGGTAGAATAGGGACAGTTCAGATAGCGTCAGTGTAGTGACGGTTGAACACTGTATGTTTGATTGCGTTACTACTTCTGTGTGTGTTACTGCCAGTTTAACGCCATATAGTTCTGTGTGCGTTACTGCCAGTTTAACGCCAAATAGTTTTGTGTGCGTTACTGCCAGTTTAATGCCATATAGTTTTGTGCTTTACTGTAAGTTTAACGCCATTTACTTCTGTGCGCGTTACTGCCAGTTTAACGCCATATAGTTCTGTGTGCCTTACTGCCAGTTTAACTCCATATAGCTTTGTGGGTTTCTGCAAGTTTAACGCCATTTAATTCTGTGTGCATTACTGCCAGTTTAATGCCATATAGTGTTGTGTGCGTTACTGCAAGTTTAACGCCATATAGTGTTGTGTGCGTTACTGCAAGTTTAACGGCATTTTCTTCTGTGTGTGTTACTCCAAGTTTAACACCATATATTTCTGTGTGCGTTACTGCAAGTTTAATGCCATTTACTTCTGTGTGCGCTACTGCAAGTTTAATGCCATATAGTTCTGTGTATTACTGCAAGTTTAACGCCATATAGTTTTGTGCATTACTGCAAGTGTAACGCCATATAGTTCTGTGCGCCACTGTACATTTGATGCATTATATTGCAGTATATTATAGTGTATCCGTGGAATGTGTCTGTGTAGTGTGAGTACTCAAATTAAAGTGCACCAAACACCACTTTACACTGATTAAAGTGCATCTACGTGCAGATTTCCACTTCTTCTTTACATTTGCTGATAAGCAACCCCCCCTCCCTCCCAATACTGTCTGGGAGGACAACAAGGAGAGGCAGACGTTCCCTTGGCACTGTAAGGGGGCCAGCAACAAATGTATCCACAGGCAAAGGTGGATGTGTTGGTCAGTCCTCAGGCAGGGCATCATTTCCTCTGTTTAGTGAGTTTGCCCGTGCTATCCAGCCAAAGCATGCAGAGGAGGTGGTGGACTGGCTTACTAAACCTTCCTCATCCTCCCCATCCTCTATCAGGCAAGCAGAGACAAGTGTGCAGTCCCCTGCAGTTGCCAGAGTGGATAAGCCTGCCTCCTTGTCCACATCTATTCCTGCCATAGCCGAAACCTCAGCCATGGAGGAGTCAGCTGAGTTATATGACCACAGCATCAGCCACTTGTTTCTTGATGATGCCCAACCATTATTGGATTCAGATGTTGGTTCTGAGGTTGAGGATGACAGGAACATGAGGCAATTTTTTACAGCAAGGCCAATTCTTGCTTTCATCAAGAGTACCTCTATAGGGTTACGGTGGGAAGGCGCCACTGACACCCAAAGACCAATTTTTGTTGCACCTGTTTGACAGGTGCATATCAGTGCAATTTTTTTTTTTTACAGAAAGGCCAATTCTTGCCTTCGTGAAGAGCACCTCTATAGGGTTATGGTGTGAAGGCACCACCGACACCCAAAGCCCATTTTTTCGGCACCTGTTACTTCTATCCAAAGTTAAAGTTACACCAGAATGTATCCAAAAAATCTCTAATCTAGTTCCCAGTGCACTACATTGTGGCCTCATCATACACACTGGCTCCCCAGCTGTTGCTGAGCAAAATAAAGGCAGCTTGCAGGGAAAATGTCATTTTTTTTTTGGCTTTATAAATGTAATTATTGCTGCAGCAGATTCTAGACATGGTACAGATCTGCTACTTTACAGGTAGACTAAGCCCCCCCCCCCCCCCACTATATTAGAAGGCATTTTACACACATTTCTGAGATCCAGACCTACCACCTGAAGACACCAATAGCCAGGCATGTTTGCCTCCAATACAACTGGGGCCCATGCTGCCTGAGGTGTTGGGTCCTGGAAGTAGTGCATCAGGACAAAAGGGGAGGACATTTTGATCAGATAGTCCTCCAACACGAATCTTCTTGGATTTGGGAATTGGAGGCTACTAAAGCCCCAGGTCTGAATGACAGCCTAAGTTTTGTCCTGAAATCTTCCAAATGAAAGATTGTCTGGGTCCCCCTTTTTTATTTTTTATTTTTTCTCCTACATGCGCTTATTTAACCACTTCCCGACCGCTGTATGCAAAATGGCAGCCGGGAAGTGGCTCAGTTATCCTGACTGGACGTCATATGACGTCCTCAGGATAACAAGCCGCCGCACGCGCGGGGGGCACGCATCTCGGCGATCGGTGGTGTGGGAGGTCAGTCTGACCCCCCGCAATACCGATCTCGGTAAAGCGCTTCGATCCGAAGCACTTTACCATGTGACCAGCCGTGACCAATCCACGAAGCCTAGCTTCGCGAAATGGCTCTAGCCATAACGCCCCCCAGTCTGACTGGAGGGTGTGGTGGCTAGCGGCTCTACGCACGGGGGGCGCGCACGCCGCCGAACAATAGGACTCCTGCAGTATACTGCAGGTCAGTCCTATTGACTCGGTGAAGGGCCGACGGTAAAACGTATGTCGCCAGCCCTTCACCAATTTATTCGCGTACATCCTCTTTTTTATTTTTTATTTTTTCCCCCTGGGTCTGTTAGAAAGTAAACCTTCTAAAGTCCTGTTTTGAATCCGACAGTAAGTCTGGACCCCGAAATCA